>PVJN01019944.1:0-36659 GCA_004026805.1 Lasiurus borealis
TTTTTCATAATTCTGTAGTCTCATTAAATGATGTTAATTTCTGTCTTAATAGAAGAATGGAAAGAGTAAAAGCACAAAAAGAAAAGTTCATTTTTAGCCATGAGAGAAAATATGATATGAGGATATTTTAAAAAATGGAAATTAATGTCATTTTTATAGCTCTTTTTAAATTTTTAATAAATCTTTATTGTTCAGATTATTACAATTGTTTCTCTTTTATGCCCCCATAGCTTCACTCCACCTGGCTCCCACCCCACCCTCTGCCCTTACCTTCCTCCTATTGTCCTCATCCATAGGTGTATGATTTTTTTCCAGTCTCTCCCTACACCCACCCTCACCTCTTTCCCCCTGAGAATTTTCAGTCCATTCCTTTTCTATGTCCCTGATTCTATTATATTCATCAGTTTTTCTGTTCATCAGATTTTTTATTCACCTGATATTTAGATTCAGTTGTTGATATATATTTGTTATTCATAATTTTTATCTTTACCTTTTTCTTCTTCTTCCTCTTCTTAAAGAGTACCTTTCAGTATTTCATATAATACTGGTTTGGTGGTGATGAACTCCTTTAGTTTTTTCTTGTCTGTAATGCTCTTTAATTCTAAATGATACCTTTGCAGAGTAGAGTAATCTTGGTTGTAGGTTCTTGCTATTCAGTACTTGGGATATTTCTTGTCACTCATATCTGGCCTGCATAGTTTCTGTTGAGAAATCAGTTGACAATCATATGGGTGTTCCCTTTTAGGTAACTGTTTTTCTCTTTCTGCTTTTAAGATTCTCACTTTGTATTTTGCTCTTGGTATTTTAATTATGTATCTTAGTGTGGTCCTATTTGGATTCCTTTTGTTTGGGGTTCTGTGCCATTCCTGGACTTGTAAGTCTATTTTTTTCACCAGGTGGGGGAAGTTTTCAGTCATTATTTCTTCAAATAGGTTTTCAGTATCTTGTTCTCTCTCTTCTTCTGGCACCCCCACAATTCTGATGTTGGTATGCTTGAAGATGTACTAGAGGGTCCTTACACTATCTTCACATTTTTGGATTATTTTTTCTTTTTGCTTTTTCAGGTGAGTGTTTTCTGCTTCATTGTATTTCAAATCTTTGACTTGATTCTTGCATTCCCTAGTCTACTGTTAGTTCTCTGTATATTTTTTTTATTTCTGTCAGTACAGTGGTACCTCGAGATATGAGTTTAATTCATTCCATAATCTTGAGGCGTGGGGAACTATGAGAAGCTCGAGTCATGGTAAACTGGTGGGTCATGTGCAGCTGGGTGATCCTCGCGATTACTCCCATCTCAAATGTTGCTCGTATTTTAAGGCAAAAATCACTTGCTCAAGGGCTCGTATCTCAAAAATCTCATTTGCTCGGGCACTCGTATCTCGAGGTACCACTGTATATGTTTAATTTCTAGTTGGTCTTTTTTCATCTCTAGTCAGTTCTTTTTCATCTCCTCTTTGGTCTTGCTAAATTTATCCATCTTTTCTAGGAAATTCTTGAAAAAACGTTTAACAGGGATTTGAACTCTATATCCAGTCATTTGTTTTCTTCTATTTTTTTGTTGTTTGTTTTTTATCTGTTCCTTTGTATCCGCATTTTTGCTGCTTCCCTGTGTTGGTAGAGTAGCTTTGTGTGCTAGGTGTCCTATAAGGCCCAGTAGCTCCGCCTCCCCAGTTACCTGAAGTAGACCCTTTTGGTGCACCCCGTTGTGGACTCTGTGTACAGTCTTATTGTAGTTAATTATTGATTGTTGTTGGTATCACTGTAGGGAATTGACCTCCAAGCCAAATGGTTTTGAGGATTAGCTGTGTCTACGCTGGGAGAACTTCTGTGCTAGACTCAGCCTTAAGACTTGCAAGATTGCAAAAGCCTCTGTGCTAGGCTTGGATGGGGCAGAATCTCAGGGCTGAGCAAATAGCCTTGGCTTCCCATCACCCCTGCCCTACACAGTGGCCCCTGGATTTCAGTGCCTCTTAGTAATTGCTGCAGTCCTCTCTGTGTGAATTCACATGTGCCTACTGACCTCTGCCTTTTGCACGTGCCTCCAGACTTCTACCTTTCCTGCTTCCCTGAGTTTCCGTGCACTCCGGGGACCTGTATGAGGCTGGGTCTGCAGAGTCTCCCCTAAAACTGGGGTTTAGTGCATTCGAACCTAGATTTCAGTGCAGTTGAGAGGTTCTGTTTTCCTCCCACTAGAGAAAGCCAGTGGCACAATCAGCAGTCAGTCCTCTTTGTGTGCATCTCCAGACCTCTGCCTTTTGTGGCTCTCCTAAGTTTCTGTGCACTCTTCCCTCTAGAGCAGTGGTTATCAACCTTCCTAAGGCTGCGACCCTTGCATACAGTTCCTCATGTGGTGGTGACCCCTAACCATGAAATTTTGCTACTGTTATGCACTGTGATGTAAATATCTGCATTTTCTGATGGTCTTAGGCGACCCCAGGGAAAGGGTCGTTCGACCCCCAAAGGGGTCGCGACCCACAGGTTGAGAACCGCTGCTCTAGAGGATGCCAGCCAGACCCTCTGCCACCCATCCTCTTCACATGCATGTCTCCGTACCTCAGCTTTTTAGAGTTCCTCTGAGTCTTCGTGAGTCCCTCTTTTTAATTCTAGTTGTAGAATTTCCACTCAGCCAGCTTTTGTCTTCTTCTGGATGGTGTACGTTCTGTCCTTTAGTTGTAGTTTTGAAATTGTTGTGAGAGGCAGCAGTTTAGGTGTTCACCTATGCTGCCACCTTGTTTCCTTTATAACTATGTTTAAAGGGTTTGTTACATAACTTCAGTCAGCAAACCAGCTCAATATAAACACGAATTATATACAAAACATTTTGTTGATACCTTTAATATGCATAGTATGTTACATTTTAAAATGGATCTCCTTTAAGCTATAAAGGCATGTGTACGAATTGATTTTGCCTTAAATATTTTTTCGTGAAAACTGGAGCTACATTTTGTTAAACTTTAAGCATTCTTTTGTCAGATTTTGCTATTTCAATGTAAGTATTAGACTATAAAAATGATAACCATAAACTTTACATAAAAATAAACTATGGCATTTACCTCCTATAGTATTATTTTCTACTTTTAGTATCAAACAGATGTGAAAAGTAGTTTTCTTCAGAAAAGCAAATGAGAATAAACAAGAATTCCCACCCATTTCTAGGGCCCATGTCTCCTTTCTTTATGCTTAATGAATACAGTACCTGTCAAGTAGGTATTTGTGAAAGCTCCCTCGAACAGAGGCATACATTTTGTTCACTTTTATGGAAAGGTAGAAAGATAATGAGATCTACTTTATGCCTGACAATATATTAGATTATGTATGCATATAACACAATGGTTACCTGCAAAATAATATATACCTGAGGATTAAATGTGGTAATTTACACATTGCCCAGTTTGAAGCACACAGTAAACACTCAGAATCTGTTAGTACTTAGATCAGCCACCAAATATATTGTTTGGCTAATATGAGCAAAACACACTGTTATATGCTAAAGATTCAGTACACAACAAATGCATAGTATTAGTTATTATCTAATACAATCTTACTGTAGTTTTAAAAATAAAAATCATGTTAAGTGATGGCTGAAACTAAAGAAGATCTAAATAAACGAAGAGCTGTGATGGGATATTAAGGAGATTTAATATTATTAAGCATCTTCTTATATTGCTTCTAATAGTGCATACATAGCCTTGCACCCTTGGATTGAGATGGGTTTGATGGGGCTTTTTTCCTTTCTATTTCCCTAACTACACTCTTAAAGGGCACTAATTGCAGGTGATTACTCTATTGGCTTCAGCAATACCCTAGGGCACAAATTTCTGCACAGTAATCAGCACAAACTTCATCTCCTTTAAAGCATAGTCCATGAGGGCAATGTTTGAGAGTTTTTTTCTGAACTCCCTGGAGGGTTTTTGTCTCTCCTCCTCCCTCCCCCTTCTCCCTTCTGCCCTCTAATGTCTCCCCTCTCCTCTTGGAAAATTAGCTCTATCTCTGTGCCAATGGATCTTTCAATTTCCTCCTAGCTGCTTTTCATCACAACTTCCACTGTTATGGAAAATGTCCTTAGGCTTGAACTTCACAGGGCATTGTAAATGAAATCAAATCTTTTGGGAGGGGATTTGGAGCTCTCTGTTCTACACCCTACTGTAGGGCCATTGTTCTAGAGTTGGGGATACTGACAGGTCATGCTTTCCTCTGAGTGCTATTCCCTCTTTTGGAACTGAGCACTTGGTGCGTCTGGGGACAGCGCCTGCAGGTCTTCTCAACTTGCCTCTCTTGGTTTTGAAATGCCCACCCCATGAGATGCAGCATGGATGTTTGAGTCACAGTATTCTCAGTGGTGCCCTGCGTAAGGCAGAGCATCCATCTAACCAGTGGGGGTTGAATGGGAGAAGGTAGTTTCCATCTTCCAGCCACACTTGGCCAGAGCAAAGCCTCAGTCACAGCTGCAAGCGAATTGAGAAATGCTGACATCTGGCCTCTGGATGGGATCTTGAGGAAGAGCAATCTGACCGTGCATTCTTGGCTTTCCCAGTCCAAGTGGAATTTTTGTCTTGCTCCCTGGGAAAGGGGGAACCAGGTATCGGCCTTCGTTGAAGTGTCACAGACGCTGGCAGTTTCTATCAAGTTTTGGTAGATGTACCTGAATAAATATGTATCCACTTGCTATAAAACCACACTGTCCTTTCCAAAGACTTTACAAAGTTGTTTTAAAACTGTTTTCACCAGTGTAGCTGCGAGTGGGCTTGTGGAATTCCTTACACTGTCATGTCAGACTTGGAACTTTCCTAGTGCTTGTTTCGTGTTTGTCACTCAGAAAAGCAAACACACTCATTCTCTGTTGCCTAGTCTTTCACATATGCTTATAAGGAATGCATTTTGCAGTATGCCTGCTCTCTTTTTCAGTGCCTCTGTAAAAATGTGGTGGAGGCGTTATTGTGAACTTTGATTCATCCTCCACACACATATGTCCCTCCATCTGTAAGAACTGCAAAGCACTACAGTATGGCTTCTTCATGTGCAGATGATATTAACTGCTCTGTTCCATTTCTGAAGGCATTGGTTGCAAATGGCTTCTCAGCCAATTATAGGTGGGCCATGGTAACTAATTTTCTTCCAGCATGAATTTTAGGTTATAATAATGTATAGCTTTAAAGAAAAATATATTGCTAATAAAAAAAAGAAAAAAAATTAATCTGTGGAGGAGAAAAAATGGCAGTGGAATAGATAGACGAGTCTGGAGTCTTGTTGCTGAGCAGACAGAGAAAACAGCTGAGGGTCGCACTGGGAGTGTTTGTTGCAAGTTAAGGGACAGTTATCCTCCAGGAGAAGGTGGGGGACTGTTGGATGGGGCTCCCTTGACCAGGCAGCCCCACTGCCATGGGTTTTTTTCTCCCGGAGCTACCAGAGTGAATGTGGAGACCACATCATCTTTGAGGGGAAAGTGGATGTTTATGGCAGCCTGAAAAAAACTACAGCTGCACCACCCACAGAACAGTGGAGGAACCCAGAGCATCGCTCCAATTGGTGCAAACACTCGGATTCAGAGGAGCTTCACATGCCACACGGAAAGGTCAGATTTCGCCTGGGATAAGGTGAGTTACTCTGGTCCTGCAAAACAGAGAGACACGCACACTGTGGGAACTGGGCTGGGGGAAAGCTGCACCTAGAGAAATCCATGAAAGTTGGGCAGGGCATGACCCCCAAATGTGGAAGGGAGCTCTCAGAGATGTTAAAAGAGGGGAGCTCTAGAAAGCAACCCATTTTCATCTGAGGCAGAAGGACAGTCTGGGAGTTATTAAAGTGCCCCAGCTGTTTGAGCGGGGATGGGGCAATGCACATACTGCACTCATTCCTCTTAAGACCTTGGCTTCTGATTGATAAGCCCAATACATAGGATCACCCAATTAGGGTCACCCTGACAGACTGGAAGGGAAAGTTGTTTTTCTGGAACCTGGAGATCAGAGTGCAGAATAACCATCAAAGAACCAGCTCTGGGGCAACCCACTCCCACAAACTGGCATTGAGTACCACAGAGAAGGCAGGATCTGAGGACAGGCTAGAGAGGTCCTATAGTCTCAGAGCTCAATTCTGAAACACTGCCACCCAGGGGGTGACTCACAAATTGACACTCTCATAATCACAAAGAATAAAGAGATTGAAACACACCACCTACTTAAAAACCAGGCTTACCAATCTGAACAGCAATGAAACACAGGGAACTACAATATCATCCCAACTGGGAAACAGGCATGTCAAAAAGAACAATAGAGGAAGAAGAAAAAAGGAACCAAGGAGAACCAAGGAGAAATTATAAAAAATCAAGAAGAAATGAAAAATGAATAGTAAATGACCTTCACTACTGCAAATTCTATTCTTTTAATTTTAATTTTTTTTAATTTTTATTTTTTCATCTTTTAATTAAAAAACTATTTTTCTTTACTCCTCAATTAATTTTACCTTTTTAATTATTACATTTTTATTTTCAACCAGTATTGTTACTATTACTATTTTACCTTTTTGAGAAAAAAAAGAATTGTCATTTTATTTCCCTTTATTTCACTATTTTCATCTCTCCTTTAGCATCATTTTATTCTACCTCAACTTTACATTTATGCTAGCACTCTCTTCCTAACTATTCCCATTTTTGTTGTCTTGTTTCTCTTACCCTTTTCCTACTTTAAATTTTCTTTATTCTTTCATTTAACCTGATTAAAATGTCAACCCACTTATATATCTAATTTCAAATCCCCTACTCCAAGTCCATACACACCTCTCTCTTCTTTGTCTTCACAATACAAATTTTTTTCTCTGTGTCCTTTTGTTGTTGTTTGCTTGAGCATTGATTATATTAATTTTTTAATATTTTGTGATATTGTTTTTGCTTATTCTACTTGTTTTATTTTGCCGTTTTTTCCTTTGTTTTTGTTTGTTTTTATCTTTGTTTTCCCTCACCTCCCTTGATATTAGTTCTTATTTGTATTTTATACTAATGTCCAGGTACTCATTGCAGGCACTTTTTGGGATTAGTGGCTGTTCTATTGGAGTTTTCTCCTCATATATATAATTTGTTTCCATTTCTTTCTTATTCTCTTTCTTTCTCTCTTAATTTTCCTTCTTCTTCTTCTTCTTCTTTGCCTCTTTTTTCTCCCTATTTCATTTTGACACTTCTTCCTTTTCTTTTTTCTTCCTTTCACTCTTCTTCTTTCTCTACTTACCCCTAATTTGTCTCTCACTGATGGCCACCTTATTTGTGGTTATTAACATCATAAATACATTTCTGTTCAGTGCTGTGAACTTTGTACCTGGTTGTGTTGTATTTTGTGCCTTTAAATCAATGCAGAAGAGAGAACTACATAAACAGACACCCGGCAGATGAAGCAACAGCCCACATATGAAAGAAAACCAGGCATCACCAGAAAAGGAAGTAAATGAAATAGAAGCAAACAACCTGCCAGAGAAAGAGTTCAGAGAAATGGTCAGAAGGTGGCTATAAAGAATGGAAGACAAATTTGACAATATGATTAAGAACCAAGGAGAAATTATAAAGAATCAAGAAGAAATGAAAAATGACATTACTGCTCTAAAGAACTCAATATAAAGCATCAAAAGTAGACTATAAGAAGCAGAGGACCACATCAGTGAGCTAGAAGATAAGGTAGGAAAAAATACCCAAGTACAGCAGCTCCTAGAAAAAAAATTAAAAAGCAAGAGGAGAGCCTAAGGGAACTTTGGAATAACATGAAACAAAACAATATCCACATAATAGCGGTTCTAGAAAAAGTGGAAACTGAGCAAGGAATAGAAAACCTGTTTGAAGAAATAATGATAGAGAACTTCCCTGTTATAAGAAAGAAAAAAAAAAACAACACAAAAATCCAGGAAGCTCACAGAGTCCCATACAAAATGAACCCCGAAAGAGCAACTCCAAGGTACATTATAATTAAATTGTAAACACCAACAACAAAGTAAAAATCTTAAAAGTAGCCAGAGAGAGACAAAAAATTACGAACAAAGAAACCCCCATCAAACTAGGAACTAATTTCTTAACAGAAACTCATCAGGCCAGAAGGGAATGGAATGAAATATACAAAGTCATGCAAAGGAAGAATCTGAATCCAAGAATACTGTACTCAGCAAGTCTTTCAATCAAAATTGAAGATGAAATTCAGGAGGTTCACAGACAAAAAAAGGACTAACAGAATTTATTACAAACCAGCAATGCAAGAAATGTTGAAGGGTCTGCTGTAATAAAAAGAAATAGGAAGGAAAGAAGGAACACAGAGGTAAAGAATAAAAATGGCAACAGATAAGTACCTATCAATAATAACTTTAAATGTAAACAGACTAAGTGTTCCAATCAAAAGACATAGGGTAACCTATTGTATATGAAAACATGATCCATATATCTGCTGTCTACAAGAAACCCACCTCAGGAAAAGAGATGCACACAGATTGAGGGTGAAGGGATGGAAGATGGTATTTCAGGCAAATGGAAATGAAAAAAAAAAGCTGCAGTTGCAATACTTGTATCTGACAAATTAGATCTCAAAATGAAGGACATAACAAGAGATAAAGAAGGCCACTTCATAATACTAAAGGGAACAACTCAACGAGAAGAAATAACTATGGTAAACATATATGCACCCAATATAGGAGCACCTAAATGCATAGAAAAACTCCTGGAGGATATTAAGGGAGAGACTGAGAGCAATACAATCATAGTTGGTGAATTTAATACCCCACTGTCACAACTGGACAAATCTTCTAAACAAAAAATTAACAAAGAAACATCAATCCTAAATGACTCACTACACCAGATAGAATTAATTGACATATTCAGAACATTTCACTCCTAAGCCACAGAATATACATTCTTCTCCAGTGCACATGGGTCATTTTCAAAGATAGATCACATATTGGGTCATAAGAAAAGTCTCTTCCAATTCAAGAAGATAGAAATCATATCAAGCATTTTCTCAGACCACAGTGGCATAAAACTGGAAATCAACTATAATAAAAATAATAGAAAGAAATCAAACACATGGAGACTAAACAGCATGCTATTAAACAATGACTGGGTTACCAAAGAGATTAATGAAGAAATAAAAAACATCATGGCAACAAATGACAATGATAACACAACAATACAAAATTTATGGGACACAGTGAAAGCAGTCTTGAGAGGGAAGTTCTTAGCTCTACAGTCCCACTGGAAAAAAAAAACAAACATACAGCATGAAACAATGGTAATAAATTACCTAACTCTACAACTCAGAGAGCTAGAAAGAGAGCAACAGGAAAAGCCCAATGTAAGCAGAAGGAAGGAAATAGTAAAGATCAGAGTGGAGATAAATTACATGGAGACCAAAGAAACAATTCGGAAGATTAACAAAATCAAGAGCTGGTTCTTTGAAAGGATAAACAAGATAAATGTACCTCTAGCCAGGTTCACCAAGAATCAAAGAGAGAAGACCCAAGTAAAAAAATGAGAAATGAAAGAGGAGAAATAACAACAGACGCTGTGGAAATACAAAGGAGTGTTAAAAATACTATGGACCACTCTATTCCAACAAACTGGACAATCTGCCGAAAAAGAACATATTCCTAGAAAAATACAACCTTCCAAAACTCAATCAGGAAGAATCTAAACATCTCAATAGGCCAATAACTATGGAAGAAATTGAAGTAGTCATCAAAAAGTTTCCAGCAAACAAAAGCCCAGGACCATATAGCTTCACAGGAGAGTTTTACCAAACATTCAAGGAAAAATTAAAACCTATTCTCCTCAGACTATTAAAAATTATTCAAGAAGAAGGAACACTTCCAAACACCTTCAATGAAGCCAGCTTCACCCTAATACCAAAACCAGATAAACCCAAAACTGGTTTGGCTCAGTGTATAGAGCATCAGCCTGCAGTCTGAAAGGTCCCGGGTTTGATTCCAGTCAAGGGCATGTATCATGGTTGTGGGCACATCCCCAGTTGGTGGAGAGCATAAGGCAGCTGATCAATGTCTCCTTCTCATTGATGTTCCTAAATCTCTATCCATCTCCCTTCCTGTCTGTAAAAATTTAATTAAATATACAGATAAAGACAACGCAATTAAAGAGAATTACAGGCCAATATTCCTCTTGAACATATATACCAAAATCCTCAACAAAATTCTAGCAAATCAGATCCAGCAGTACATTGACAGACCATACACCATGGCCAAGTAGATTTCATCCCAGGAATACAAGGATGGTACAATATGCGCAAATCAATAAATGTGATACATCACATAAACAAACTGTGAGATAAAAATCACATAGTAATATCAATTGATACAGAAAAAGCATTTGACAAAATGCAACACCCTTTCTTGGTAAAAACTTTCAGCACAGTAGGAATAGAAGAATCATACCTCAACATCATAAAAGTAATATACGATAAACCCACAGCTAACATCATACTCAATGGGCAAACACTAGAACCATTTCCCTAAAAAAAGGAACAAGACAGTGATGCCCACTCTTACCACTCCTGTTCTACACAGTACTGGAAGTATTAGCCATTGCAATTAGAGAAGAAGAAGAAATAAATGTCATCTAAATTGGAAAGGAAGAATTAAAGCTGTCCTTATTTGCAGATGACATGATACTGTACATAAAAAACCCAAAAGGCTCCATCCAAAAACTAATAAACTTAGTAAATGAATTCAGCAATGTAGCAGGATACAAAATTATTGCCAAGAAACCTATGAAATTTCTATACACTAATAGTGAACTTACATAAAGAGAGACTAAAAAAGCAATCCCATTTAATTGCACCAAAAAAAATAAGATACCTAGGAATAAAGTTAACTAATGAGGTAAAAGACCATCAGGCAGAAAACTACAGGACACTGCAAAAAGAAATAGAAGAAGACATAAACAGATGGAAGAGCATACCATGCTCATAGATTGGGAGAATCAATATCATTAAAATGTCCATACTACCCAAAGCAATCTATAGATTCAACACACTACCCATTAAAATACCAATGACATATTTCACAGACCTAGAAAGAACTCTCCAAAGATTCATCTGGAACAGAGGTTCTCAACCTGTGGGTCGCGACCCCTTTGGGGGTCGAACGATCCTTTCACAGGGGTTGCCTAAGACCATTGGAAAATGCAGATATTTATATCATGATGCATAACAGTAGGAAAATTTCATGGTTGGGGGTCACCACAACATGAGGAACTGTATGCAAGGGGCACAGCCTTAGGAAGGTTGAGAACCACTGATCTGGAACAAAAAACACCCCGATAGCCACAACAATTCTGAGAAAGAAGAATAAAGTAGGTGGGATCTCAATACCAGATTTCAAGCTATATTACAAAGCAACTGTTCTCAAAACAGCCTGGTACTCACACAAGAACAGACATATAGACCAATGAAATAGAACAGAGAATCCAGATATCCACCCAAACCACTATGCTCATTTAATATTTGACAAAGGAGGCACAAATTTACAATGGAGCAAAGACAGCCTCTTCAATAAATGGTGTTGGAAAAATTAGACAGATACATGCAAAAAAAATGAAACTAGACCACCAACTTACACCATACACAAAAACAAAATCCAAATGGATACAGGATTTAAACATAAGATGGGAAACTATAAATACTAGAGGATTCCACAAGCAGCACAATCTCAGATATATGCCAAAAGAACTTCTTCATTGATACTGCTCCAAGGGCAAGGGAAACTAAAGAAAATATAAACAAATGGGACTACATCAAAACAAAAAGTTTTTGTACAGCAAAAGAAACCATCAACAAAACAACAAGAAAGCGCATTATATGGGAGAACATATTTGTCAATATTGTCACTGATAAAAGTTTAATCTCTAACATCTACAGCCAACTTATACAACTTAATAAAAGGAAGATAAATGATCCAGTAAAAAAAAAGGGCAACCCAAATAAAACCTTTTCATAGATGATAGAAGGAAGGCCAAGAGACATATGAAAACATTCTCAAAGTCACTAATTATCAGAGAGATGCAAATCAAAATGATAATGTGGTACCATCTCACACCTGTGAGAATGACAATCATCAAAAAATCAACAAAGGACAACTGTTGGTGAGGATTTGGAGAAAAATGAACCCTCGTGTACTGCTGGTAGGAATGCAGACTGGTGCATCTACTGTGGAGAACAGTATGGAGTTTCCTCAAAAAATGGAACTCCCATTTGACCCAGCAATCCCACCCTTAGGAATATATCCTAAGAAACTAGAAACACCAATCAGAAAGGATTTATGAACCTCTATGTTCATAACGGCACAATTTACAATAGCTACAATTTGGAAACAGCCTAGGTGCCCATCAGCAGATGAGTGGATCAGAAAACAGTGGTACATCTACACAATGGAATACTATGCTGCCATCAAAAAGAATGAATTCTTACCATTTGCAGCAACCTGGATGGAACTGGAGAGCATCATGCTAAGTGAAATAAGCCAGTCAATTAAATAAAAACACCACATGATCTCACTCATTTATGGATAATAAAGAACATTATAAACTGATGAACAAAAGGATAGATACAGAGACAGTAAAGCATCAAACAGATTGTCAAACTAAAGTGGGAAGATTAGGGAGAGGTGGGGTAAATAAGAGATTAACCACAGGACTTGTATTGCAAGCATATAAGCATAACTAAGGAACACAAGACACTGGAGGATTAAGGTATGCCTCAGAGGCAGGGGCAAAGGGAAGATATGTTTACATGTAACACATTAATAATTTTTTTTTAATTAATCTCTCTACCTTTACCCTATTTCCTAATCAGAGATAGAAGAGAAAAAGGAAGGATGTGCAAAAAGCCTTTATAAGCAAATAGAAGCCTGATGCACAAAGATTCCTGCAAGAATGGGCCTCACTTCTCCTGGCTGCTGGCACCACCTTAGCTCTGGTCCAGAGCCACCTTTCTGCTTTCACTCTGGCCTGGAGTGGCCTTTCTGCCTTCCCAGAGGCCCAGAATGTCTGGGGTTGTGCAGAATGCCTGTGTTGTTGCCATGGTGATGAAGCAAGCACCCCACCCCTGTCAGCTTGGCACCTGTGTATGCAAATTAACCTGCCATCTTTATTGGGCTAATTTTCATACTACTGATTGGCATTGGGAAGGTATGGTCAATTTGCATCTCTCTCTCTTTTAAAAATATATTTCTCTATTGATTTCAGAGCAGAAGGGAGGCGAAAAAGAGAAACATCAATGCTGAGAGAGAATCATTGATCAGTTGCCTCCTGTACACTCCCCACCAGGAATCGACCCTGCAACCCAGGCATGTGCCCTCAGTCAGAATTGAACCTAGGATCCTTCAGTCCACAGGATAATGCTCTATTCACTGAGCCAAGCTAGGGCTGCATCTTTCTCTTTTATTGGTGTAGATAGATGAGCATTTGAAAGTAATGTTTACAGCCAAGACAGGAGTATCTGTGACATATACTTATTGGTGCTCATAGCAACAATTTAGTAAAGACGATGTCTAGAAATACTAAGGGAGGGAAGTGACGTCATCTTCCCCTGCTTTGCTGGGTGTGGGATTCTTACAATATCCTGAGAAAAAGGTATTTTCTGAGACTCTCATAGGAGGATATGGTATAGTAGAAAGCTTTATTTCCATGGAATTACACACTTGTGTTTCCAAACTTTAATTTCTTTAGTCCAGACAAGAAGAAATGTAGGTGGGGTTTCAGTAGAGCTAAAGTCAGAGCCAGTGTCCAGAGTTTTCTTTGCATGTTGGAGCCAGGTTCAGTTCAGCATCAGAATAACTAGAGTCCATTCATTGGATATGGGATCTGCATGGCCTTGGGACACACATTAAAGAGAACCAAGATGGTGCATGCTGAGCAATGAGTCCCAAGAGTACAGGAGAGCAAGCTCCTTTATTTAGTGGGTTATATGTTTCCAATCATTGTGCTCTTACAGTGACAACATCCATTTTGGCCAACTATCTCTGTCCCCAGGTGTGATTGACAAATAAGTACCTTTCCTGTGTCACTCCAACTTCATTGGGCATGCATCTATTTTTACTATATGGTTCCCTCCCCCAGTGTTTTGAAGGGAAAATACCTATAATGCCTAACCTTCCCTGTACTCCTTACCTATTAGTAATAACTAGTTCATTATGAAGATATCAGAAATATCAGCAGTAATCCCCTGGCATAATCTGCACCAATGTGGCTTAAAAGAGAAACCAGACTCTTACCCAGGACGATGTGGAATATTTACAGATTAAGTAGACCTGAAGCTTCCCAGTGTTCTGATTGTATGCTGTATATTTCTGTTGACTTGAAGTTATTTCCTTGGGATGTGTTATTATTAAAGTGGTGTTTACAATTCTTTCATGCCTACTATCTTTATCATGAAAAAGTAAGGTTACTACAGAAGAAAATAGAATGGGTATAAAAACCTGTTTAAATTTACAATGAAAAAGTATAAAATACTATTTATAGTACATATATATATATATATATATATATATATATATGCGCGCACGAGCACGTGTGTGTGTGTACATTTTTATTTTTATATATCTGCTTAGGTCATAATTATTGATAGAAAGGTACAGAATATAGATTAAGTTCTTGCTGTTAATCTTTTGAAACATTCTACCACTAATTATGCTCTGGCCATTTCACACTCAAATTGTTTTGTCTCCTTTTCTCTGAGCTTTTTATTCCCCACCCTCTCTCCACATTCTCTAGCAGCTGCATCACTCACTCAATTTCTTCCACTTTTACGTGATAATGTTTTATGAAGACAGATGATCTGAACTAATACAAGCCTTAACTCTATGTGCCACATCTAATTTGAGGTGTACACTGTAGATACTGGTGCAGAAACATGGAGGAGAGTATGGAGTGAATTAATCATCGAAGCGTACTAGACAATAAACCAAATGAAGCAGTATTTTTCTCTTACAGTTTAAAAGTATATTGAATTCCATGAAATAGGAAAGTAGGTCTATGAAACACTGTATTTATTGGAAAGGATATTCATATACCTACTGGCTTATGACTTAGCTCTGATGCCCCATCCCTTGAATTAAAAGTCCCAACTATGGTATGGTACTCATAGGCTATTTAATGTAAATAAGTCATTTCACATGTTTATATCTGTTTCCTCAAGGGTAAAAATGAGGGCAAATAATACCTATCTCAAAGAATTATTATGTGGATTAAATTAATGCAAAAGTACCTAGAACAATGCCAAAGATGTAATAAGTATTCATTAAATATTAGCCCTCAATACATTCAACATACTGAAGCTATTATAAATTATCATTACCATTTACTCATAAATATCTGTTCCATTTCATTAATTTATTTGTTCACAAGTTCCAGGTTCTTCTTATATTTAAGTGCACAGATTTTACTTAGGTATAGTTTTTGCATCTAAATATATCAGAGAATTTACTTTTAGTCTCTATAGAAAAAAATCAATTAAATACTTTGCTGACTTTTAAAAATATTCTATTATTGTGTATATACTGCTTGGAAAAATGTAGATATTTATATTTTTGCTGAATGTATAAATAACTTTGTTAAATGATTAAACATTATGTTACAAGGTCACTTTTTCCTTTTTATATTGTTTTAAATTTTAGCTTCACTTTTCTTAAATGTGTTAATTATCTGACTAGATTAAAACTCCTTACAAACAAGGGAATTGTTTTATACTCTAAAATATATATTGAAGATGGAAATAGACTATATAAATAACTGTATATCTGGAGTTTTATAAACTCAACAGTGACTTAACCAGGTCTCATGGATCAGTGAAGAAGATCATTCTTGCTTAAACATTATTTTTTATTAATTTTTTATAAATATCTCCCCATTGCCCCCCCTCCCTCCCAGGCATACCCCAACCCCCCAGTGTCTATGTTCATTGGTTATGCTTATATGCATGTATACAAGTCCTTAATTTATCTCTTATCTACCTCACCTAACTTTAATCTTCATGCTGTAATTTCACAGTCTCTTTGAAGCTTTACTGCCTCTGTATCTATTCTTTTGTTCAACAGTTTATAATGTTCCTTATTATCCACAAATGAGTGAGATCATGTGATGCTTCTCCTTCTTTGACTGGCTTATTTCACTAAGTATAAGGCTCTCCAGTTCCAACCAGGTTGCTGCAAATGATAAGAATTCCTTCTTTTTAATGGCAGCATAGAATTCCATTGTTTAGATGTACCACAGTTTTCTGATCCACTCATCTGCTGATGAGCACCTAGGCTGTTTCCAAATTGTAGCTATTGTAAATTGTGCTGCTATGAACATAGGGGTGCATAAATCCTTTCTGATTGGTGTTTGTAATTTTTTAGAATAAATTCCTAAGAGTGAGATTACAGGGTCAAATGGGAGATCCATTTTTAGTTTTTTGAGGAAACTCCATAGTGTTTTCCATAGTGTCTGGACCAGTCTGCATTCCTACCAACAGTGCACAAGGGTTCCTTTTTCTCCACATCCTCGCCAACACTTGTCATTTGTTGATTTGTTGATGATTGCCATTCTGATTGGTGTAAAATGGTATCATATTGTCGTTTTGATTTGCATCTCTCGGACAGTTAGTGACTTTGAACATGTTTTCACGTGTCTCTTGGCGTTCCTTCTGTCGTCTTTTAAAAAGGTTCTATTTAGATCCATTGCCCATTTTTTATTGGATCATTTATCTTCCTTTTATTAAGTTGTATAAGTTGGCTATAGATTTTGGAGATTAAACCTTTATCAGTGATAACATTTGCAAATTTGTTCTCCCATACAGTGATCTTTCTTGTTGTTTTGTTGATGGTTTCTTTTCCTGTACAAAAGCTTTTTATTTTGATGTAGTCCCATTTGTTTATTTTTTTCTTTTGCTTCAATTGCCTTTGGAGCAGTATCAGTGAAGAACTTCTTTGGGAATATATCTGCGATTGTGCTGCCTGTGGATTCCTCTAGTATTTTTATGGTTTACCTTCTAATGTTTAAGTCATGTATCCATTTTGAGTTTATTTTTGTATTTGTGTAAGTTGGTGGTCCAGTTTAATTTTTTTGTATGTATCTGTCCAATTTTCCCAAAACCATTTATTGAAGAGGCTATCTTGGCTCCATTGAATGAGCGTCCTTTGTAAAATATTAGTTGAGCATAGTGGTTTGGGTGGATATCTGGGTTCTCTATTCTATTCCATTGCTCTATATGTCTATTCTTGTGCCAGTACCAGACTGTTTTGAGAACAGTTGATTTGTAGTATAGCTTGAAATCTGGTATTGAGATCCCACGTACTTTATTTTTCTTTCTCAGAATTGCTGTAGCTATCCGTGGCCTTTATTTTTGTTCCAGATGAATCTATGAAGAATTATTTCTAGGTGTGTGAAATTTGTCGGTATTTTAATGAGTAGTGCGTTGAATCTGTAGATTGCTTTGGGTAGAATGGACATTTTAATGATGTTGATTCTCCCAATCCATGAGCATGGTATGCTCTTTCATCTGTTAACATCTTCCTCTATCACTTTTTTCAGTATCCTGTAGTTTTCTACATATAGGTCTTTTACCTCTTTAGTTAGGTTTATTCCTAGGAATCTTAATTTTTTTTGGTGCGATGGTAAATGGGATTGCTTTTTTAGTTTCTCTTTCTGTAATTTCACTATTAATGTATAGAAATGTCACAGACTACTTATCATTGCCGAATTCATTAATTAAGTCAATTAGTTTTGGAATAGAGTCCTTTGGGTTTTTATGTACAATATCATGTCATCTGCAAATAAGGACAGCTTTACTTCATCTTTTCCAATTTGGATGCCTTTTATTTCTTCTTCTTGTCTAATTGCAATGGCTAATACTTCCAGTACTCTGTCGAACAGGAGAGGTGAGTGGCATCCCTGTCTTGTTCCTGTTCTTAGGAGAAATGTTTTTAGTTTTTGCCCATTGAGTATGATGTTAGCTGTGGGTTTATCATATATGGCTTTTATGGTGTTGATGTATGCTCCTTCTATTCCCACTTTGCTGAGAGTTTTTATCAAGAAAGGGTGTTGGATTTTGTCAAATGATTTTTCTGCATCAATTGATATGACTATGTGATTTTTATTTCTCAATTTGTTTATGTGATGTATCACATTTATTGATTTGCAATATTGTACCATCCCTGCATTCCTGCGATGAAACCTGCTTGGTCATGGTGTATGATCTTTCTGATGTGCTGCTGGATCCGATTTGTAGAATTTTGTTGAGGATTTTGGCATCTATGTTCATGAGAGATATTAGCCTATAATTCTCTTTCATTGTGTTGTCTTTATCTGGCTTTGGTATTAGGGTGATGCTGGCTTCATTGAAGATGTTAGGAAGTGTTCCTTCTTCTTGAATATTTTAGAATAGTCTGAGAAGGATAGGTTTTAATTCTTCCTTGAATGTTTGGTAAAACTCTCCTGTGTAGCCATCTGGTCCTGGGCTTTTGTTCGCTGGAAGCTTTTTGATGACTGTTTCAATTTCTTCCATAGTTATTGGACTATTGAGATGTTTAAATTCTTTCTGATTGAGTTTTGGAAGGTTATATTTTTCTAGGAATATGTCCATTTCTTGCAGGTTGTCAGATTTGTTGGAATAGAATTGATCATAGTATTTTTTAACAATCCTATGTATTTGTGTGGGGTCTGTTGTTATTTCTCCTCTTTTGATTCTGATTTTTTTATTTGAGTCTTCTCTCTTTGCCTCTTGGTGAACCTGGCTAGAGATCCATCAATCTTGTTTATCCTTTCAAAGTATTAGCTCTTTGTTTTGTTTATCTTTAGAATTGTTTCTTTGGTCTCCATGTTGTTTATCTCCACTCTGATCTTTACTATTTCCTTCCTTCTGCTTACACTGGGCTTTTTCTGTTGCTCTCTTTCTAGCTCTTTGAGTTGTAGGGTTATGAAATTTATTACCATTGTTTGCTGTTTTTTTCAGTAAGCTTGTAGAGCTATGAACTTTCCTCTCAAGACTGCTTTCACTGTGTCCCATAACGTGACCTTCTTTATCTCTTGTTATGTCCTTCACTTTGAGATCTAATTTGTCAAATATAAGTATTGCAACCCCAGCTTTTTTTTTTTTTTCATTTCCATTTGCCTGAAAACCCATCTTTGATCTCTTCACAAACAGCCTGTGTGCATGTCTTTTTCTGAGGTGGGTTTCTTGTAGACAGAAGATATATGGATCATGTTTTCTTATCCTATTGGTTACCCTATGTCTTTTCCTTGGAGCATATAATACGTTATCATTTAAAGTTATTATTGATAGATACTTATCTGTCCCCATTTTCATTCTTTACCCCCGAGTTCCTTCTTCACTCCATATTTCTTTTTATTACAGCAGACCCTTTAACATTTGTTGTATTGCTGGGTTGGTGGTAATATATTCCCTTAGTCCTTTTTTGTCTGTGAAGCTTTTGATTTCACCTTCAATATTGATTGAAAGCCTTGCAGGGGACAGTATTCTTGGATTCTGACCCTTTCTTTGCATAACTTTGTATATTTCATTCAATTCCCTTCTGGCCTGATGAGTTTCTGTTGAGAAATTAGTTGCTAGTCTTATGGGTGTTCCTTTGTAGGTAACTTTTTGTTTCTCTCTGGCAATTTTTAAGATTATTACTTTGTTGTTGGTGTTTGCCAATTTAATTGTAATGTGCCTTGGTGTCGGTTTTTTGGTGTTCATTTTGCTTGGGACTCTGTGACCTTCTTGGATTTATGTGGGTTTTTTCTTTTCTATATTAGGGAAGTTTTCTGTCATTATTTCTTTAAACAGGTTTTCTATTCCTTGCTCAGTTTCCACTCTTTCTGGAATCCTAATTATGCAGATGTTGTTTTGTTTTGTGTTATCCCAAAGTTCCCTTAGGCTCTCCTCTTGCTTTTTAATTTTTTTTTCTAGAAGCTGCTGTTCTTGAGTATTTTTTCCTACCTTGTCACCTAGCTCACTCATGTGGTCCTCTGCTTCTTATAGTCTACTTTTGATGCTTTCTATTGAGTTTTTTATAGCAGTGATGTCATTTTTCATTTTTTCTTGCTTCTTCTGCATTTCTTCTTGCTTCATCTTCATTTCCTCTTGGCTCTTCTTCATTTCCTTTGGGGTCTTCTTCATTTCCTTTTGGGTCTTCTTCATTTCCTCTTGGCTCTTATGTTATCAATTTTGTCTTCCATTCTTTTCATCCACCTTATGATCATTTCTCTGAACTCTTTCTCTGGCAGGCTTATTTCTGCTTCTATTTTGTTTACTTCCTTTTCTGGTGACACCTGCCTTTCTGTCATATTCAGACTGTGGATCTCAATACCTCTTTGTGGGGATTCGAGCAGCGGGGACACTGTAATAACTCCCAGGCTGTCCTGCCTCAGATCAAAATGGGTTTTTTTATAGAGCTCCCCTCTGTTAATAGCTCTGAGAGTCCCCTTCCATATTTAAGGATCATGTGCTGCCTCACATCCTCGGACCTCTCCAGAAGCAGCTCTCCCCCAATCTATTTCCCATAGTGTGTGCCTCTGTTCTGAGGGATAAGAGACCTCACGTTACCCCAGGCGAAATCTGACTTTTCCGTGAGGAGTGTGGAGCTCCTCTGAGTCCGTGTGTCTGTGCCAATTGGAGAGTGGTGTTCTGGGTCCCCCAGCTGTTCATTGGGTGCTGCAGCTATAGCTTTCAGACTGCCGCCGACATCCACCTCCCTCTGCAAGATGGTGCGATCTCCACGTTCACGCTGGAGACTCTGGGAAACAATCACCCCATGGCAGTGGGGCTGCCTGGTCAGGAGAGCCCCGTCCAGCAGTCTCCCACCTTCTCCTGGAGGATAACTGACTCTTAACTTACCAACAAACACACCCAGTGTGACTCTCAGCTGCTCTCTCTCTGTTTCCCCAGCGACAAGGCTCCAGACACGTCCTTCTATCCTGCCGCCATTTTTTTCTAATATACATAATTAATATGTAACTAATTAAGATAGAACTAATGATTATTGATAGGTGTGTATGTATGGCTATTTCATTCTTTAGCTCTGTTTTTCTGTTTTTATTTTATTTTATTTTTATTGTACTTTGGGGTTTTTTTTTGTTTTTTTTCTTCTTCCTCAAACTTCATAAAGCAGGCCCTGTACTACTTCTTCTACTACTGGTATATTGGTGACAAACTTCTTTAACTTTTTCTTATCTAAAAAGCTCTTTATCTCTCCTTCAATTTTAAATGATAGCCTTGCTGGTAAAGTACTTTTGGTTGTAGGTCCTTGCTTTTCATCACTTTGAATATTTCATGCCACTCCCTTCCACCTGAAATGTTTATTTTGAGAAATCACTTGTCAGTGTTTAGGAGCTCTTTTGTAGATAATTAACTGCTTTTCTCTTGATTTTTAAAGTATTCACTTTTTGTCTTTAATCTTTGTCATTTTAATTGTGATGTGTATTGACATTGACCTCTTGGGGACTCTGCACTTCCTGAACTTGATTATCTTTTTTCTTCACCAAGTTAGGAAAATTTTTTATTAGTATTTTTTCAAATAGGTTCTTGATCCCTTGCTTTTTCTCTTTTTCTTCTGGTATCCCTATGATTCAGATGTCTTTGCACTTCATATTGTTCCAAAGCTCCCTTAAACTATCTTCCTTTTTTAATTCTTTTTTTTTCTTACTGCTCTGATTGTGTGTTTCTTTTCTCCCTTGTCTTCCAAATGGCTAATTTGATCTTCTCCTTCATCCAACCTACTTTTTTCCCCCAGTGTATTCTTGATATCAGTTATGGTATTCTTCATTTCTGATTGGTTCTTTGATATGGTTTCTATGTCCCTTTTTATGTTGATGTAATTCTTCCTAAATTGCTTGAGCATTCTTATAACCATTAGTTTGAACTCTGTAGCTGATAAATTGCTTGCTTGCATTTCACTTAGTGTTTGTTTCTTTATTTTCCTTCTGTTTTTCCATTTGCAGGCTGTTTTTTTTATCTCCCTATTTTTGGCTACCTCTTTGTGTTTTTTCTATATATTAGATAGATCTGCAATGACTTCCAGTCTTTGTGAGGTGGCCTTATGATGTAGTGGGTGTCCTGTGGGACACAGTGGTGCAGTCTCTCTGAAATCCTGAGCTGGGTTCTTTCAGAATGTCCATTGTGAGGTTTCAGTGGAGTTGTAAATGAGTCTTAATTGCTATTGGCCCATTCGTGCATGGGATCAAACAGGCTAGCTGAGTGTGAAGCTCAGCCAGGATCATGTGAGCTGCTCTGTTGGTGCAGTCTCAATGTGACTTCTATAATTCCTGAGTTACAAGCCTCCTCTTCAGCTAGTCTAGTTGGTTATGTAGGGTGGTTATTCTTTTATTTAGTTTTATTTCCAGCCTGATACTGAGAAGAGGTGAGTGTAAAATCCATACTCTACCATCATCTTGAGAGTCCTCCAACTTGGGGACCAAATAGAGGGAAACAGCATGATGTGGGTCTTCCAGCATTTCTGAACCTTATACTGGGGGCACTGCTGCATACATCTAGAACTTCTCTTCAGGGGAATAGCTACAGAAACAGGCAGAGATGTCCCACTGGGACAAATTTTAATAGAAAATCACAGGTGTCAGGAGGAGCAACTGACCCAGAGAATGCACAATGGAGCAGCACAGTCAGGTTGTTGTGGCTTGGTTCTTGGCAGAGGTCAAATTGGGAGTGCCAGGGTTCTATCCAGTAGCCTTCCTCACTCCATATTTAAACATTTTAGAATAATTATTGATGGTCTGAAAAATATGTGAATTTTCCTGCCAAAAATGTAGTACAGAACAAACACAATGCAATGAGTCAATAAAGAAATATTAAAATGATTAAGTATGATAGCTATAACATTACCTCTAGAAGCTAGGCTTGGTAGACTTCATTGATTTTCTTTGTAGTTTTATTCAGATTACTCTGTGTACTTTCTTACAATGACTTGCCAACGTTTTATGTTCCACATTACAATGACTATCATTTACCTGAGTTCGAGATCTCTACATAGCAAGACATTTTGCAAATGAAAGAAAATGCTGCCTTATAATTTTATTTAGCTGGATCTTTAATATACTGGATTATAGGCATTAGAATATTTTGCTTTCTGTTAAAATATTTCTTAATCTAAGAGAATTGAATTTATTTGGACAAGCTTAATTGGTTGCCATAAGGAGCAAGGAGGCCTCACGTTATTAGTAATAAAAACTGTGGATATCTTGCTTTATGGAAACAATCACTTAAACTTCACATAAGAATGATAATTCCAAAGAAATTTAAGTAAAATAAATATATGCCAAACATTCTAACTTCATATACTAGTATACTGTCTTATTTAACCCTAACAACACTCTTGGTAGAGAACATTATGCTTTTTATTTTCATCTGACCTAGGGCTCAAAATATATGGCTAGTGGACAATAAGGAAGTTAATAAGTAGCAACTGGATTTAATTTAGACATTTTAACTCTTTGTAGTTCACCACCTTGATTCCACACTGAATGCTCTATACAGTGAAATCTCTTATTTATTTTTGCACATTAATTTATCAAATTCACAAAATACAATACAGAATCTAACTTAATGACAATGATTTAATATTATAATTATATTTTACAAATCCCAGACTATACTGGAGCAATATTAAAATTTCATAAATATTTAATCAATTTAATGAAAGTTTTATATAGGTGTGAAATCAAACGCCTATGTATAATATGCATTTCTGAATGATCATTTGGCTCTGAAATCCTCAGCAGCAGTTGATTTTAATGTTGGATCATATGTCATCAAATAAATAATTTTACTTGAAATCCAACTTGTGATAATGACTTGGATTTGACCTTTTGACCTTACTTTCATTAGATATTAATAATCTGTACCTAAATAATAACAAAGTTATGTTAGCCTTTATTGAAGTTTTATTCACAAATATGGACAATAACAATCTCATTTGGTTCACTAATATAATTTTTTATTCTAAGTGTACCAATGCCTTATATGAATTGCCTTAAAGATATGAAATTATGTTATACAGTGAATGAGAATAAACTGCATTGTTGTTTCTGTTATTCTCCTTTTCAAAAAATCTCTTTTTTTGGGATGGCTACTTGGGCATCAGGACAGTTTGTCTAAGATTTATGAGTGCAAATCCATATATAAAGGCAATATTTAAAATGTAAACCAGGTTACTGAAAAATAAACCAGTCTTGCCTATGACTCTTGTATTTGTACTGAGGAGGTTTAACAAAATCTTACAAAACCTCTTCTAAAATAAAAATGCTCATAATCACAGCTAATTTATTCCACTAGGAATTAAACCATGTGGTCCATTTTTATGAGTTATCACTAAATATCCATTTCATCTCCCTGCTCAGAATACAGTGCAGAGAAAAGAGTATGTATGCAACATTGAGCAGTTTTAAAAGGCAATGGTCATGCTTAAAATGCACTATAAAGGTCACTGCTTAGAGAGGAATAAATGTTGTATCCCAAGGTGTACCTTCTTTGTTATCTCAGGAAAAGCTCTCAAATGCAATATCTCTGCAAGATTTATATCATACATAACACCGTCTTTCAAAGGGCAAAGTTCATTTTGCTGAAGTATTTAATGTTTAATGATTTTCCTTTGGAAAATGTGGCTGCAGCAAAAAGTCCACGAGTAATCAAAAATAATCTAGAGAAGCTTCAAAAATTCCACTGTGCATTCTCTAAAAGACAAACATGTTATAGAAATAGTTTAATCAAGCACACTTAATTAGGCATTATATATTGAAGCTATGCATCAGTGATTGGAGTGCTATCAATGGACCATTTCATTTATCGAGTTTGACAGTCTAAATTCTTAACTAAAATGATAAATGACTTCCTTGCAGCCAAATGATACTTCACCTTGCAATTTCCCTCTCCTTTTAAATGTTATTCCAGCATGAAGGCAAGGCAGAGACCATTGTTCATAAATACTGTAAACATCCACCATTTGCTGTGTTCAATCTCAGATGTTATTCTCATGCAATTAGCATCTCATCTTGTGTCTATTATTATTGGCAATGGTAGTATAATATTTTAAACATACAATTTAGGAGTACAAACACTAGAATGGCTAAGCAACTTCTTTGGATAATCCACCCTCCCTTGTGTTTCTAAGAAGAAGGAACAAGCCTTAGCTAATGTTTCTTTCAAGAAATATTTACTGAAATGCTTTTGTGTGCACTGCGTGCCCTTTGTTGGGTGCTTTTACTATTGAGTCAGCTCAGCTGGGTTGAATTACGAAATGAATGTGTCTCAGTTCTGTCTCCCTTGCCTCTCTGTCTATTCATAGGCATTTAATATCTAGCTAAATGACTCTACACTTATGTTTGGGAAGTTTATAAACAAACAAACAAACAAACAAACAAATAAATAAAATAGTGCCTTATAGAAAAATATCTTGATTATTGGAAAGGAAGAGTAGAATATGCTATTCTTCCTAACATTATATGTGTTATGTATCCTAACCTGCAATGCTCCACTGAACAGAACACTTGTGGCAATCTATAATAGTAAAAGCATAATATTCTAATTAGACAAGATGACCTTCTGGACAAAGTGTAGGCTGTGAGGGAAGCCCAAGTCCTGGGTGCCAGAGGGAAGCCAGTGCCAGCAGCAGGGGAAGGCAGGCCTACTCTTGCACGGATTTCGTGCATTGAGCCTCTAGGAAACAATAAAACAGCAACATCAGAGAAGGTGAAGTCTGATCCAAAGAAAAATTAATCCAGATTATTCATATGAATAAGTTGAAGGAACAAAGAAGAAAAAACAGAAAACACTGTTTACAGTGAGCAGATGGTGGGTAGAAGCTGATATATGAAAGAATGGAAAAGGAAGAACATGGAATTCATGCTCTGCAGTTCCTAGAGTTAATGCTACCCCTGCCTGCTGACCCAAGACACAACAATGCCCACCTGCAAGAGCACAGCATGTCAGGCCCAAGGCTAAGGTCACACATATTGTACTGACTAACTCTCTGTCCAAGAACTTTAAAAACCAATGAGGTCATGGTAAAGTCAGATTGTTCTTTTTCCTGACAGCCAGTGCAGAGAGCAGGGAACACATAATTCACTGAATGTTTAATGTGCCCAGGATAGACATGATCAGCTAGAAGTTCTGCAAGGCAGACATTACAGACACCAGGCTCGCTTGCTCATGAAACCAAAATCACCTACAACTGTGACCAAATGGATCCTACAAAGTACATGTTACTTTGGGGTGGAGGAGGCACCAAATTCATGTTATGCCAGCTGTATAACTGGAAGGTGGGACTGGGTCACTGCTAAGAGGTAATTCAGCATTTGTGAGATTTGCACATTGCCCTTTTATCAGTTATTCTGTAGGATAGCTCTTTAGTCTTTTCACCAACTGGGAAGTGTCAGGATTTGTGGGGAGACAAATGGAAGGTAGAAAAATAATAAGTGTTTCTTTAGGATTCTAAATTTTACTTTTAAAAGGTTTTCACAATAGGAGCACAAGTTAATTATAACAGCTGAATTATATCATGTGTAGTATGTGCCAGACACTGTTCTAAGAAACTTACAAATGTCTTTCATTTTCAAAACAATTCTGAGGTAGATATAAACGAAGAAATCCATAATCAGCAGAGGTGGGATTTGAACTCATGGAGTTTGGCTCCATATTTGTGCTCTTAAACATGTACTAACACTCAAGAAATAGAAATAAGACAGAAGTTGACAAGTGACAGTAGTATAGGTGCATTCATTAGGAATCTTACTTCCAAGCAAGATAAGAAGACAAGATAAGAGAAAGTGTAGGTTATGAAAGGCTGAACACAGAATCAATTGAAGGCTGTGGGTGAAGAATTGTGGAGGTACAAAATTAAAAACAGGGATCCGAATAACTATTTCAAAGTCCCAGAATTGTCAGAGGTGAAACAATGTGGCTCTGAGTGGTTCACAGAGAGAAGATTCCCTCTCATTTTCTTCCAGACTGAGAAGTTGATTCTGGAATTATATTTTTCTTCTAACACTAATGAGAGTTTTCACTAAAGGAAATAACGGTTGCTATTAGCAAGTGGAATGGATACTGGGAAGCCAATATAATCCAAATGATCTTCACAATGGCCAAGTTGCCATACCTGTAACATCAGTCTTTTCATGTAGTAAGCACAAAGGTGGATGGTGCATGGAAAACAGCTCAGAATGATATAATTGCAGGAAAAAATGATGAGTATTTCAAATAAAAGATACTCAATGGATGAGTTATTTAATCTTCCTGACCTGGGTTTTCTCATTTATAAAA
Source organism: Lasiurus borealis (assembly GCA_004026805.1). NCBI lineage: Eukaryota > Metazoa > Chordata > Mammalia > Chiroptera > Vespertilionidae > Lasiurus > Lasiurus borealis. The sequence continues at coordinate 27,273 of PVJN01019944.1, forward strand.
TAGTGTTAGCAATTACCTCTATTGCAAAGAATTGTTAGGGGATTAAATTAAGAAGCAAGTGAGGTATCTGTATTAGTATTGTTATTTCCTTACTTCTTAAGTTAATTTTCTGAGTCTTCATATGGTAATAGATTTTAATAAAAAAGAGCTACCTTTTATTAGACATTCTTTATGCATGCTGCTAAGCTTCTCAAATACAGTTTATTGCTTTAACTTTACAAAAGCCTGTGAGCATGAGCTCTATGATTCTCATCTACAGATGGAAAAACTGGAGCTTAAAGAGTCATGCAAAATCATACTACTTGTGACAGTGTTGACATTCAAACTCAGATCTACATATACTAGTAAATGCATTCTTCTGAATCCCCTTACCACACCATCTTACACTTAAAGAAGAAGAGGAGGCAGAGGAATAGGAAGAGGAAGAATAAGAAGAGGAGGAGGAGGAAGAAGAGGAGGTAAAGAAAGAGGAGGAGGAAGAGGAAGAGGAAGAGGAAGAGGAAGAGGAAGAGGAGGAGAGGAGCAGGAGCAGGAGTAAGGAGAAGGACAAGGAGAGATTGTAATACTGTAGCACAAGGATAATATTGATATGTTAGCATTTATTTGATGTATTCCTGAAAGACCCCAATAACTCATTATCTTACTTAAAATTGTGTTTATGGGTTATTAAAGTCAGTGAGTTTGAAACAATGATTTTTAAATACATACCTTATAAAAATTCACATAAAACTCAATTTGTAATATAAACATGTTATATGCTAAAATAAATTATTAGCAGACACAACTAACTAAAAGTTGGTTTTTTAAAAAAATAAATAAAATCTCTATTCAGTGTGATAAGTGGTTAGAGCATTGGCATGTACACCAAAAGGTTGCAGGTTTGATCCCTGGACCCCATTTAGGGCACATGCAGAAGATAACTAATCAGTGTAGCACATTAAAGTTTCCTTTTTCTCTCCCTCTCCTTCCTCCCTTTCACCCTAAAAATTAATCCTTGGTGAGGATTACGTAAAATAAAGGAATAATGCAAAAATTTTAAAAATTAATCTTAAAAAGTTGAAATGTAATATTATGAAATCCTTCTTAACAACACTTAATTATTTGAAAGTTGAGACATAAACACGTTTGGGTAAAATTTTCAGCTTCTGGAAAAATTATTCCTAATTTTAAATTAATCTGATAATTTGAGTTTTAAGCTAACTTTATTATTTTTTTAATTTTTTAAAAAATATATATTTTATTGATTTTTCACAGAGAGGAAGGGAGAGGGATAGAAAGTTAGAAACATCAATGAGAGAGAGAGAGAGAGAGAGAGAGAGAGATCGATCAATTGCCTCCTGCACGCCCCCTACTGGGGATGTGCCTGCAACCAAGGTACATACCCTTGACCAGAATCAAACCTGGGACCTTTCAGTCTGCACACTGACACTCTATCCACTGAGCCAAACCGGTTTTGGCTAAGCTAACTTTAAATAGTTCTTCTGGTTCCATCTTAAAATAATGAGCCTTCCTGTATTAGAATTTCAGAATGCAAATATTGTGGAGCACTGAGTTTCAAGACATAACAAGGATAAGTGAGTTTTATCCTTTCTTCCCTCTCATTTTAGGCTGGTTTTAAGGGAAGGGAATGCAGGGTAGAAATATGGACAGTCTGAGTCTCCAAAGAGTTTGATGTGAAATCACCAAGTCACATGATCTGGGCAGACTTGGCACTGTGGTAAGTATAGAGAAGTCAGGTTGATCTGGGAAAAACCAGAGGGTGTACTTCCAGCCCTCTAAGTATTGCCTCCTTACTGACATGGCCTGGGCCACTTCTTTCTTTTAATAGAGAGAGAAGCCTTTTGCCCTTAGGTTAGAGAATATTTTCCATCATTTTCCCTCAGGGTTTCTGGTCATCTGGCTCCTCTCTTACTGGAATCCCAGATCAAAGGTCTCTCTACAGCTGATGAGCTGAGCTTTTGATCACTTCTCATTATCACAGCTCTTTCCAGCGTTAGTGGCATTTGGATGAGGAGGACAATGGAAGCAATGTTTAACTTGGAAGAGCCCTTTGGATGCCTGGGTCAAATTTGAGAGAGTTCCTCTCATCCTCCTCCCTAAAGAGCTGTGGCAGCCACATTGCAAACTGTTTTCAGGTGAGGCACCCAGGACATGTCTGATCTCTTTGAAAGGACATGAACTCCATTCTTGATTAGAGATTGAAATTTCAGTATTTTACTGACAAATGATGCTCATATTCTGCATTTGAAAATATGTGCTATATCATGAAAACAGTATTACAATTATTAATTACTCTGATTTATGCTTAATGCTTTCAATTCGACTGAATAAACTATAACAAACGGATTAAATAGACACAGCAGTATTAAATGCATTTGTAACTGTGCCCATGCATCTAAGATATCTCCCTTAAATGTATATTCTCCCTTTTGTTTTTTAGCTAATAGAAGGGTTACTTGGCAACTTGAAATCTAGAAACAACTAAATGAAATTGCTTTTCCTTTACTGGTATGGTTCTAGCTATTACTGGCTCCATATTCTGGATCTTAACATTTTTAAAGAGAATGCTGAGACTTATATCTTATTTATGTTAGAACAGACTTGATATCTAGCCTCCTAAGGCAAAGTTGGAACTAATGCTAGTGATTAAAAATGTCGATGTCAGCCCAGGTTTTTAAAAATAAATGCTGAATTTCTGCTGACTTGAAGTGGCCTGTCACCCCTGTAAAGCAAGTACAACTAGGTAAATTTAACAAGTACTTTAATAACTGTTTAGATGCTGCAATGGAAAGCACCACTAAATATATAGTGATGGAACAGACAGAAAGGGACATACTGCACCTGTTCTGGAGAAACCATGCTGTCCCATAAGAATTCCTCAGCCCTCTTACATTTGGTTCTCCTGTGTGTTTGCCAATTTCAAATAGGGCTCAAAAGATTAAAAGAAGAATGTTCTATATCACTCATATCCTGAAAGGATAATAGAGCCTTAGGATGTTGGGTAGATGCATTATTTTCTTCAAAAATATGTTTTTGAAATATCTATAAAAACAAAAGCTTAATATGCTAATTAGACCAGACAGCCAAGCAAACTTCCAGACGTCTTTCGAGATGAAGACATGGTGCCCGGGGCTAAGGCAGAGGCAGTTAGGGCCCATCAGACAAGCAGACGAGCAGTTAGGGGTGATCAGCCAGGCAGGCAGAGTGGTTAGGGGCAATCAGGCAGGTAGGAAGAGATAGTTAAGAGCAATCAGGCAGACAGGCGAGCAGTTTAGGGTGATCAAATAGGCAGGCGAGCAATTAAGAGCCAGCAGTCCGGACAGCTTGAGGGATGTCTGAGGGGTCCTGGATTGCAAGAGGGTGCAGTCCAGGCTGAGGGAACTCTCTCCCGCCCCCATGCACAAATTTCCAACACTGGGCCTCTAGTTTTTAATAAACACAGTAACTTTGCTAAAGTTAAAAAGGAAAGCTCGATAACTGGGAGAATAAACATGTATTTTTAAAAATATTTTTAATTGATTTCAGAGAGAGAAAGGGAGAATGAGAGAGAGATAGAAACATCAATAATGAGAGAGTATCATTGATCAACTGCCTTCTGCACACCCCCCATTGGGGTTCAAGCCTGCAACCTGACCATGTGTGCTGACCAGAAATCACACTGTGACTTCCTGGTTCATGGGTTGATGCTCACCCACTGAGCAACACTGCCCAGGCAAGAAAGATGTATTTATCATAAACAAATTAGCTTGGTTTCTTGAACATTGAAAACCTCCAACTAGTTGAAAATGGATGAAGAAATGTGTTTTCCTTTATTTTTACTTTAGAATGACATCTTCTAGAAGAAACATCCTCATTTCCATTTATTTAAATTGAGGAGTTTAGCTCAAAAGTCCCAGAAATATAAGCTAAACCAATGAAGGATGTATCCACCCCTTTATATCTTAGGCAATTAATTACATAACCATCTGTGAAAACTTGAATTTATCAACATTTTTACTAAAGCATCACCATGAAGATTAGAATTGCATGTACTTTCACTCCTCATAAAGAAGCTTTGGCAAGTTAAATCTTTCAAGGTAGACATGCATTTTCAGGATAGCTGATAACTGCAGTGACATAAAATGTTTTCATTATTTATTCAGAAAATGAATTGCACTGGTGGTGTTATCATATAAATGCATACATAGTTGTTGCATCCATAGCTGTTTTATCAAGACATTTACCTACTGGTTATATGTATGAATAAGGGGACTTACTCTAGCAGTATATGTGTGTGGATGCACATGTGGGTTTCTGTGTATACACTAAAATATTGTGATTAGTTCGATTTTCTACAGTCTGTAACCTGGAAGACAGCAAGATAGAGAGAATGGAGAATACTTGGCTTAGGAAATTGAAAACCTGTAAGTTAGCCACGATTCTGACATTGATCTTATATATGGTCTTAGGCAAGATACCTAGACTTTAAGGACCTTAATTTCTTAATTTCCTCATCCATAAAATGAAGGCAATAATATTTGCTTTCTCACTTTATCAGAGATATTGTGAGAGTCAAATAAGGTTATACATGTAAAAGTATTTTTAACCATGCCATCTTAAGGGAAGTTTTTCTAAAGTATACTTACCAGCAGTGATGGATTAGCAAATAGAGTACTGTCAACATATATTGCAGTTGAAGACTGACAATTATTATTTACTTTGCAGACAACATCTCCACAAGACTATCTATCTTAAGTGTGATACCCTGAAAGTAGTGCTTTGGATAGAGTTTCTCATTTGAGTGATTTATTAACTGAGTGTGGAAAGCAGGATCAACAAAGTATTGGCATCAATTGAGGTTTAGTCTGAGACTGGAGCATAAATGGCACCACAAAACTTACTCCCTTGGAGACAAGGAGTCTCACTTTTCCTACCTTCATATTAGTCCATCATTGGCAGGAGGCCACCCTCAGGGTTAGACACAAACTCAAGGGCAGTTCTCAACTACCTCAGTGATAGTTCATACTAAGGAGACTTAGTATGTTAGCAGCCAACTCTCACAGCCACTAAGCATGAGGTCACATGACTGCTAAGGGGGAGGTGGGAGGACCACCAGCAGTCTCTACTCCATGGACCCAGGCCATTGTATCCCAGACAACACACTGGCCACTCCTTATACTAGTATAAGTAGTAGCTGGTTCTTGCCCTCCAGGTATATCAGTTTTACTCGCAGATTTATCAGAGCACATGATAAATCAGGTCACTCCAGACAGGGATGCTTTCTGAATGGTGAAGTGGTCAAGGTCCCTATAGATAAAATCGTGGCAAAGAATCAAAGGACTATATGTTCTGTAAGTGAACATGCTTAGATGTTCTTCATTATTGTGGAAGGGGAAATATACTAGTCCCAAATGTGGCATAGCATATGTCAGAGATTACACTCATTTTCTCAGAAGCCATATATAGCATAACAGTCATAATTATAAATATCACTTAATTAAATTTAAATCATGTCTGTTATGCTCCATGCCCCACCCATCTCCTGCTCTGATCATGATCAACTATTTGCATGAATCCATATTATTAAATCTTTCAGATACTTTTGGTGACAGTAATTTCTGTGATCCTTTCAAAAATATGGCTTTGCCTTTACTACTTTAATAATGTAAAATTTCATTGCTTTTTATTATTTCAATGGGGGGATGATTTAGGGACTTCCACATCAGTTTTTCTAAGATGGAATGGAATAAAGTTAATCCTTCCACAAGAACTCTCTAAATCATCAATTTTCAACATTTTTCATCTCATGGCACACATAAATGACCAAAATATATTTTTTCATATCTGACAAAAAATAGGTATAATTGTTATTCATTCAAACAGGATGGCTATTATATTGGTTTTTGTCATTTTTTCACAGTCTAAGGAGAAAGTGGTCAGTGCCCCTGACTAAATACTGCATGTCTTAAAAATTCTTGCAGTATAATCCTTGATAATCATTGTCCTAACCCCATTTTCAGTTTTTACTTTACTCTATGGAATTTATTATTACTCAATGTTTTTATTTTGAGTCTACTTATTTGTTTGTTTCTACCCACAAAATTCTAAGCTAACTAGAGGCAGAGATCATTGTTTTACACACTGTAGTTTTTTCAGCACCTAGGAGAGTTTGGATACTTATTAGGCATTTAATAAATATATGATGAATTAGTTCCTCAAGATATATTTCATGAAGAGATGTCTGGCACTCAAATTTATTTAGCATGGACTAGCTTTGAGCAGGCTTCAGGCAGCAACCAAGGAATAAATAATTGAAATCCATCAGCCTTTTAAGCTCTGACTTTATCACCTGAAAATTTTTAAGTGCATACATATCAATAGTTTCAGCACAATCTAAATTTATAGTTTTCCATATTGTTCTATAATGAGTCATTTTCCCTATAGAATTTCCAGAATTAAAGAGACATAATAAATAAAGTGTTAATTTTTGTGGTGTTACATAACCTCCCTCCCCTACCCCCAGGTTTTACTTTATATTTAGTCTCTAGGACTTATTAAAATTTCACTCTACATGTCTTTTGTCAATGAAGAGAGATATAGATGGGTTTAGTGTGCTCTCTTTACATAGTAAATCTCTCAGAAAAAGTATCATGTAGTCTTCAAAATGGCCAAAACAGCTTTATTTGGCAAAAGGAAAAATATTACAGCTGATATGAAAGAGTTAGGTGATGGGGCCCTGAAGGCTTTGGAAATATTTAGAATCTCCCAAATTTCTCTAATCTTTTCATGTCAATTATTGAGAAAGATATTTCAGTTTTCTTATAAAAGCCCTATAAATTTAAGTTAAATTTAAGTTCTCCGTATGCAAGGTCAAACTTTGCATTGTTTTATAGCTATCTTAACCAAGTCACTGTAGTACAGGTGATGTGTAAGCACAATGGTTGAAATCCATAAGCTTCAACCTTTATGTGCTGTACATTTAAGAATATGAATTTGCTATTCCTTCTAAGATGTCTAAATACCATTGGAAGTAGACCTACACACACTGCTAGAGTACACTACAGTCCTTAATTTTCCCACACCCTTTGAGTTCATTGGATACTTCATACTGGGTCTCCACAATTGGTCATTTTATCGGCTATCTTTCCATTGCATACTAAGGCCAGACTCATTTAGAGCTATTTAAATTTTCACTGTCTTCATCCTAAGTGGACCAGATAACTAATCACAGATTTAACCATTTTTTCCTATTTTTGGCACCTCTAATGACTCTTGGTACTGATACCAACTTTTCTTGATCATCATTCTTAATAGTATATAATAAAGAACATCGATCTTTAACTTAAGTAGAAAATAGTTGTGTGAAATAATACTAAGTATCACATGGAATTAATTAGAAGGCTGCAGAATTGGTTCAGGCTTGCCAGGTGAACATTTATGACAGTCTACATACCATACCCATCTAGTCTACAGCTTTCAACTTGGGCATTTGGTACAATAGTGCTGGACTCAGCTAGATCTGAGCACAGACCACCATGTCATTGAATTTTCAGTTGTACCATTGATTTTATTCAACATCAGGTCTTCTATAACATTATGCCATTGTGTCAAGCTCTCAAGTTTTTTTTTTGTTTGTTTGTTTGTTTGTTTGTTTGTTTTGTTTTAAATATATTTTATTGATTTTTTTACAGAGAGGAAGGGAGAGAGATAGAAAGTCAGAAACATCGGTGAGAGAGAGACATCGATCAGCTACCCCCTACATGCCCCACAGTGGAGACGTGCCCCCAAGCAAGGTACATGTCCCCAGCTGGAATCGAAGCCGATGCTCTAGCCACTGAGCCAAACCTGTCTCGGCAAGCTCTCAAGTTTTAAAATCTTAGCGGGAACATCCAGATGACCTTGTACTTTTACTTCCAGGCACTGGGAAAATGTGTTATCTTCCTCAGCTGACTTCTGTAGGAGATAAACTTTGCTTCTGCCTGCCCTGGAATTCCTCCACAAATAGTAAGAGATCCAATGTGATAAAAATCTAATAAAATCATCCTGATAAATGCTGAAGCTGAGTGTCAAAGAAGTTAAAAGCCTTTATCATGGTAAAGCATATGTGACATAGGTGAAGGCTAAAGTCCAGAGAGCTCGGGTTTCCTAATTTCTAGTCATGATAATTTTACTAATTTTGGTCATCTCTTGATGTTTGGCTAAGCTAACAAAGGAATAGGTTAGAGAGGAGCCAAGATGGCGGCATAGGTAAACACCTACACTGCTGCCTCGCACAACAATTTCAAAACTACAACTAAAAGACAGAACGGACATCATCCAGAACGACAGGAAATCTGGCTGAGTGGAAGTTCTACAGCTAGAGGGAAAGAGAGGGGCTCACAGAGACCCAGAGGAACTGCAAAAAGCTGAGGTACGGAGACGTGTGCGCTGAGAGAGCGGGTGCCCGAGTACCTGGCTGGCTTTCTCTGACGGGAGGGAAACGGAGACCCCCAACGGTATTGAACCCGTTATCCTATGACACTAAACCGCAGATCCAGCCGAAACTCATACGGGGGGAGTTTGGACTGTGAAAAGGGAGAAGTGCACAGAAACTTAGGGGAGTCGCCTCGGCGCGTACGCGTGCACACACAGGGCGCCGGCGCCACACTGAGGACAGATTGCTGATTCTGCCGCTGGCTTTTGCTACTGGGCGGGAGACAGACCCTCCCAACTGCGCCACTTCTGAGTCCACTGGGCCCCTGTTTCGGGCGAAACCCTGGAGACCTAGACTCGTGTGGTCCTGGTACGCAGCGGAGCAGGGGAGCTGGAAAGGCAGCGGTCTGGAGGCACTGCGAGCGCGCGAGCGCACAAGGACCACTCCAGCCATTACCCGGTCATGTGAGACTCGGGGGCCGTGGAGGGCGGGGCCGACTGGAAGGCAAGGCGGTCCCTTAAGCCCTGAGACTCCACCCATCCCAAGCTCAACAGAGGCTTCTGTGGTCTTGCAAGTAAGTTTCCCCGACATAGTGAAAATGCCAAAACAAGGGAAGGGACCAAAAACAAAAGAAATGGAGGAAAAAAAAGACTGGATATAGAGTTCAAAACCATGCTTATAAGGTCTCTCAAGAATATGGTAGAGAAGGTGCCAGAACTTAGCAAAAGCCTACTAGAGATGCTAGAGATGATGCATAAAATTAGCAAGCCCCAAGAGGAGATGAAAAAGGACCAAGTAGAGACACTAACTGAAATAAAAAATATACAGAATCCTAACAGCAGACTAGAGAAAGGCAAGAATCAAGTCAAAAATTTGAAATATAAAGAAATAGAAAACACTCAACTGGAAAAGCAAGAAGAGAAAAGAATCCAAAAATGTGAATATAATGTAAGGAGACTCTGGGACAGCTTCAAGCGTACCAACATCAGAATTGT
>PVJN01019945.1:0-36667 GCA_004026805.1 Lasiurus borealis
GAGAAGCGCGCGTAGGCCCGGGCGGCGGCGGCGGCGGCGGCGGCGGCGAGCAGGGCCCCGAGCAGCGCCAGGGCGCGGGCGCGGCGCGGCGGGGGCGCGGGGGGCGCGGCGGGGCCGGGGCGGGGGGCCCCGCGCTCGCCGGGCCGGGACCGGCCCATGGCGGCGGCGGCTCCGGGCGGCGGGACGCGGGCGGCGGCGGAGGAGCGGGGCGGGGCGGCCGGGCAGGGGCGGGGCGGGGCGGGCGGGCGGCCTCTGGGCTGCGGGGCGCGACCCTCGGGGCCGCGCGTCGAGGCGCCCGCCTCCCCCAGCGCCGGCGCGGGTCCGGGCGAGTCGGGAGAGGCCCCAGCGCTCGGGCCGCCCGCGGTCCTCAGGCCCGGCCCCCGCCACCCCGCGCCTCCTCCCTGCACCTCCACCCAACGCCCCAGCCGGCCCGCACCCGCCCGCAGGCGGAGCCCGAGGAGGAGGGGGCTGCTCGGGGCGAGGGGAGAGCCGCCGGCCCAGCGCTTCCTGGGAATCGGGGTACTGGGCTCCCGGCCTCGTGTCCACCCGCGGGCCCTGCCCGTCCAGCAGCAGCTGGGCAGCCCCGCTCCACGCCTGTCCCCCTCGCTGCTAAATTGTCAACAGAAAAAAGGCAGAGTTAATGCTTCCTCCCGCATGGGCAGTGGGTCAGGCCCGGGAACACGCGGCCATGGCGCACACCGGGAGGCGGGCAGGCTGGGCACCCTCACCGGCCAGGGCCAGGCCTTCCCACCGCAAGGAGGTGTCAGAAGCCTCTGGGGCTGGGCTGTGTCCTGCATGGCGCTGGCGTGGTTTTCCCGAGACCAACATGGGGAGTGACCGGGGACTGGAGGTGGTGGAGTTTGAGGAAATACTTTCCTGCCCGTCAAGTCCCCAGGGGCTGGGGGCTCTGGGGCTCTTTCCCCGGAGAGGGCAGCCCTGGACGGAGCCGAGCCCGGGGCAGCAGGACCATCCTGGAGACACCAACCCCGTGCGGGCGCACCGGCCAGGTGTGGGAGGGCAGCGGGACTTAGCCGCACTGAGCACCCACTGTGCCAGGCCCTGGGTGTTGTGGGGTGCCCTCTGTGATCTCAGTTTGCTCTCAAGCCACCGGGTCATAAGGATGATTTGCCTCATTTTATTTTAAATGTATTTTATTGATTTCTTACAGAGAGGGATAGAGAATTGGAAACATCGATGAGAGACATCGATCAGCCGCCTCCTGCACGCCCCCTACTAGGGACGTACCCGCAACCAAAGTACATGCCCTTGACCGGAATCCAACCCAGGACCTTCCAGTTCGCAGGCCAATGCTCTATCCACTGAGCCAAACCGGTGTTGGCGATTTGCCTTATTTTAAAGTGAAGGGGCCTGCGTTCTGGCGCCTAGGTTTATCGGAGTCACATCTCTTGCCATGATTACCTCCCGGGCATGACCCAGCGGACCGCATGGGCTCAGGGGCTTGCCTCTCCCTCCACTGCTGTCCTTCATGGGTAACCAGGCATGACAGCACCATGCACACAGGGCCCTGTCTTCCCAGCGCCACGCGTGGTGGACACGCCTATGCCTCTGGATGCATGGCTCCCAGGGACCAGGAGTTGTGGGTCCTGGACCAGCGCTTGCCCAGCGCGCTGGCCCCACATCCTCAGTGGCACCCACTGAGGGCCCGACATCTGGTGTTGGCTTCCCCAGGCTTCCAACTGTGCCTCTGCCAGCTGGTTCCCATTAATGTTTGGGGACACCCAGCATACGGCAGATGCCATTAGAAAAGCAAATTCCGTTCTATCAGGAAGCAAAGCTAACAGAGCACAGAGCAGGTTAGGAGGGGAAGATTGATGAGCCAGAGCCCCTGGAAAATAAATGAGGGGAGTTTTCTTTACCAGATAACTTTTATTTATTACTCCTGCTCTTTGTTAAAGACACACACACCACCTGCCGGGCTCTGGACCCGGGGCTGGAGAGATACGCTGCTGGGACTGGGCAGGTCAGCCGGGTGCTGGGATGGGTGGGTTTGCAAACCTCCAGGGAAAGCATCACCCCTGAGACTCAGCTCTGGGGCCTCCATAGAGCTGCCCGGAGGCCCAGAGCAGCTGTCAAACCTGAGCAGGCCTCTCCGGGCCTCGGTTTCCTCCTCGGTGAATCTTCGCCTACAGGATCCGTCAAGACTCCAGACTCTGTGAAGAGGAAGTATGAATTGGGCCTCAACCTTCCCTGGGCACGCTCTCCGCATCTTGCTTCCATCCTCCACCCCGATCTGAGCACCCCCCAAGGCCCTGGGACAGTCAACAAATCTCCCTCCCAAATTCATAGATTCAGGGCCAACAACAAGATGCTTGCTCATTGCGAGAGGCATAAAGTGTTCAGATTTATTGCTTTGAGAGTTTGCTCTGTCTCCTGGGCCTGGTTGACGCAGCTTCCTTCAGGTTTCAGAGCATTTTGTTAAAAAAAAAAGAATTTTGACAGCAATGTTTTGCCTCAGATTTTCACAAGGCTTTATAGTTTACAAAGGACATTCACATAATAGCAATCATCACTATAGGTATTGAATTTCTACACTGGGGAGCTCAACCCTTGAAATCACCCTCGTTTTCCACAGATGGGGAAGCAGAGGCTCAGAGAGGTTAAGGGCCTTGCCTAAGGTCACACAGCCCAGGGGAAGGTCTCCCCCTGCTCTTGTTCTCTTCCGTACTGCCACTCTGCTTTCCTCATCTTCAACCTGCCCTAACGCACAGTGGTCTGCAGATAGACAGTGAGTGAGAAAACAAAACGCAGTAAAAGCCAGAGGCTTTTGCAGAAAACAGCCAGAGGCTGGGATGGAAAATAGCCAGGTATGTTCACGGGAAGATTATTTTTGTAATGATGCCATTGGTGAGGGTCAGGGAGTCAGTGAGCAGAGGATAGGCTTTCTAAGTTCTGAGGATGCACTGTCCAGATCGGCAACCAGGAACCACATGTGGCTAATCATAATTAAAATGAAACAAAATTAATTATTTCGTTCCTCAGCCTGGCCAGTGTGGCTCAGTGATTGAGCCATTGACCTATGAACCAGGAGGTCATGGTTCGGTTCCCAGTGTGGGGCATGCAGGAGGCAGCTGGTCAATGGTTCTCATCACTGATGTTTCTATCTCCCTCTCTGACATCAATAAAAATGTCCTAAAAAAGTTTTGTTCCTCAGTTGCACTTGCCACATTTTAAGCGTCCACATCCACAAGTGGCTACCCTACTGGACGGCGCAGACATAGGACATTTCCATGGTCACAGGAAGCTCTACTGGGCAGTGTGGCTCCAAGCCACCAGCAAGCCTGCTCCTTTCTTACCCTGACGGCCCTGGAGGAGGGGGCGCTGCTGGGCAGGCCATAGCCACGCCTGTTTCAAGGCCGCTTCTTCTGCAGCCAAGGTTCTATAGATGCACCCCAACATCTAAGTCCTCTGTCCTACTCTGGAGAGGTTACAGCTCCAGGATGCAGATACCAGGCAGACACCAACCCAGTGGGCATTCACTGAGGCCCGGCTACTCCAAGTGTGGCCCTCGGACCCGCAGCATCAGCATCTCCCCGGAGGCTGTTAGCAGTGCAGGATCTTAGGCTCCATGTCAGAGCCACTGACTACAAACCTGCATTTTTAAAAGGAATCCTCACCCATGTATATTTTTCCATTGATTTTTAGAGAGCGTGGAAGAGAGAGGGAAAGACAGAAACATCGATGTGAGAGAAGCACATTCATTGGTTGCCTCCTGCACTCCCCTAACCAGGGCCCAGGCTGGGGAGGAGACTGCAACCTAGGTACATGTCCTTGACCAGAATCGAACCCGAGGCCCTTTTTGGTCCGCAGGCTGATGCTCTGTCCACGGAGCCAAACCGGCTAGGGCCGAACTGCATGTTAACAAGACCCGCAGGTGGTTCAGGTGCACATTCAAGTTTGAGAAGCTCTGACTTAAGAGACAGGTTGAGTGGGATCAAAATATTGTCCCAAATATAGGAAACGAAACAGGTTATTTTAGATACCAAATAAAAGGCATGGGGGTGTGTTTTTAGAGATGGACCCCAAAGGGGCGGCTGGGGGAGCTGGCCCATATCCCATCTCCAGCACCTTCTCAAACACAAAGGGTGACTTCCCCAAAGCACAGGGAGCTGAACCGAGAATCCATTTTGGAGCTTGGGGATGCATCTTTAAATTAGATGCTCTGTTTCTGCGTTTCTTTCCAAGGCAATTGGCTCTTAAACTTTGTCACAAAGCCAGTCCGAACAAGCAAACGGTCACTTAAAGGGAGGCATCTGGAAAATGACCGTGTCCCACTCCTCCCAGGGGAGCGATGCCCTGCAGGCCTCTGTGCCTGGAGCCAGGTGCTAGCGAAGCTTTCTGGGTTTCGTCACAGCGAGGACAACACCGAGGCCTCAGTGAGCCCAGCATCACGATGCCCCGGCTCTGAAGGAGGGTCTCCTCAGGGCTGGTCCTGGAGCTTGGATTCTGCTTCCGTGAGGCTGACTCATCCTTTAATGCCTCTCTCCTCTCAGCCTACCCTGGGTCTTATTTTTTTTTATCCCTAGAATGGAGTTAAATGGCCTCAAGGACGATGTTTCTTCACCTGCCAGGCCCTCCTGGAGGACAGGTTTTAAAATATTCATTTTTACAACTCGCTCCCAGCAATAACAGAGAGGATGGGGAAGAGGAGATGCTGGCGGAGGAGAGGAGGGCAGTGACACGGGCCCAGCGGGGAGCCTGGGGCCTCGGGGAACTTGGAAGTGAGTCTGCAGTTGGGAGCTATTCCGGGAATTGATTCCGAGGAGCCGGTTCGAGGGAAAAGAATGGCCAACTCGGCTCTCGTAACTCTTTACGATACTGAACAGCACGGAAGCAAAACCTCCGAACAGCCCACGGCTGGCGCCCAGCCCGTGCAGGTCTATTATTTTGGTGCAACTTTATTTTTTCTCCAGTCGAGATGCCCTGCCCTCCCTTGGCTGGGGCACAGGACACAGGCAAGGCCACCAGAAGCTCATGTCATGAAGGGGAAAGGCCGGATCTGGAAACACTTGGATTCACCTGTCCTGGTGGCGTGCCTGGGAGGCTGCCCCTGGCCCTGCAGCCTGGATCCCCGGCCACGTCCCCCTCCTTATCCTTCTTGAGGTCTGGCTGTTCACTCTCTTGAGATTTCATGAGCCCCCACGGCATTTCAAAGCATTATTGTTATTATTATTATTATTATTATTATTATTACTTCTACTACTACTACTACTACTAGATGCCTGGTGCATGAAATTCGTGTACAGGGGTGTGTGTGTCCCTCAGCTCAGCCTGCCCCCTCTCCAATCTGGGACCTCTCAAGGGATGCCCGACTGCCTGTTTAGGCCTGATCCTAAACGGGCAGTCGGACATCCCTCTCACAATTCAAGACTGCTGGCTCCCAACTGCTCGCCTGCTTGCCTTCCTGATTGCCCCCAACTGCTTCTGCCTGTCAGCCTGATCACCCGCTAACCACTCCCCTGCCAGCCTGATTGATGCCTAACTCTCCCCCCCCCCCCCCCCCCCCCCCCCCCCCCCCCCCCCCCCCCCCCCCCCACCCCCGCCGCCAACTGCCCTTCCCTGCAGGCCCAGTAGCCCCCAACTGCCCTCCCATGCATGCCTGGTCCCTCCCAACTGCCTTCCCCTGCTGGCCATCTTATGGCAGTCATCCTGTGTCCACATGGGGGCAGTCATCTTTGATCACATGAGGGCAGCCAGCTTGTGTGTTGGAGTGATGGTCAATTTGTATATTACTCTTTTATTAGATAGGATTATTATTACTGCTTACGTCAGAGGGAGTTGGCTTCTCTTTGCAGCTAAGAACCCAAATGCCCAGCAAGCGAGGCATGAGACAGCACATGAGGGAATGCTGTGCAGTGAGATAGACATATATTTGTTGACGTGGAAATATGTCCATAATGCATAGTTTAGCACAGAAGCAGACTGTAATAAAACAGGGTGCACAGTATTTACAAAAAACATACCCTGCACATTCACAGAAAAAGGTCTAGAAGAAAATATAATGGTATCCACCTGGGAGGGCTGGACAGTGAATGCTTTTCCTTTAAGCTTATCTTTATTTTCTAACCTTTCTATAGTGTTTGTGTAACGTGTTCCCCTCCCTCCCTTCCTTCAAATTTTCACCCGAGGATATTTTTCCCATTGACTTTTAGAGAGAGTCGAAGAGGGAGGGAAAGACCGAGAGAAATATCAATGTGAGAGAAACACATCGATCGGTTGTCTCCTGCACATGCCCCGCCTAGAATCAAACCCGGGACCCTCCGGTCCGCAGTCCGATGCTCTATCCACTGAGCCAAACCAGTCAGGCTGTTTTGTTTACGTTTTATGGGCACAGGTGTCGCCAAAGCCATGGGCTCAGGAGTGAGGTGACTCGCTGGACGCAGGCAGTGACGTGTTCGCCCCGTGCCAGGGCTCCTGCGACAGCCGAACCCACCGACAGCTCTGGCTGCTGCGTGAGAAGCGGCTGGAACCACCAGAGTTCTGTCCTCCACCTCCCACACCCGCAGGCACTGTGGCCTCCACTTACTCTCACAGCAGCCACGTGAGGGGCAGGAAAAGATGACCCAGCGAGGGGAGTCCCCTGCCCGGGACCCCACACCCCACGGCTCCTCGGTCCATAACAGAGCCAACATGAAGCGGCTGAGCATGCGGCAGGGCTCACCATGTCCCTGTGACGTCAGCGGCGTGGACAAGCCGCATAGGGGGAGGGACGGGGGAGGACGAGCGCTCACCTCACTGTAGGACCGGGATTCCTTTCAGGGGGCCTCAGGGAAGCAGGGCATGGTCACAGGGGAGAGTGGATTTGTGGGTGCTCATCCCACTGTTCCTTCTTAGCTTCTAGGTCTCAGCTTGAAGGCTATCTGGTTACCCCCTAACCACTCCCCTGCCAGCCTGATTGATGCCTAACTGCTTCCCTGCCAGCCTGATTGCCCCTAACTGCCCTCCAAGATAGGCCCTCACCATTAGTTCTTTTTTTTTCATTTTTCACTTACTTTATTTTTTAAATTAAATCTTTATTATTCAGATTATTACATTTATTTCTCTTTTTTCCCCTCCATAGCACCCCTCCACCCAACTCCCACCCTTCCATCTGCCCTTACCTCCCTCCCATCGACCTCATCCATACGTGTATACTTTTTGTCCAGTCTCTCTCTGTACACCCCTCACATCTTTCCCCCTGAGAATTACCAGTCCACTCCCTTTCTGCGCTCCTGATTCTATTATATTCACCAGTTTATTCTGTTGACCAAATTTTTAATTCACTTAATTTTTAGATTCACTTGTTGATAGATATGTATTTGTTGTTCATAATTTTTTATCTTTTACCTTTTTCTTCTTCCTCTTCTAAAAGAGTACCTTTCAGCATTTCATATAATACTGGTTTGGAGTTGATGAACTCCTTTAGCTTTTTCTTCTCTGTGGAGCTCTTTATCTGTCCTTCAATTCTGAATGATAGCTTTGCTGGATAGATTATTCTTGGTTGTAGGTTCTTACTATTCATCACATTGAATATTTCTTGCCACCCCCAGCTGGCCTGCATCATTTCTGTTGAGAAATCAGCTGACAGTGGTATGGGTGCTCCCTTGTAGGTAATGAACTGTTTTTCTCTTGCTGCTTTCAATATTCTCTCTTTGTCTTTTGCTCTTGGTATTTTAATGATGATGTGTCTTGGTGTAGTCCTCTTTGGATTCCTTTTAAATGGGGTTCTGTGTGCTTCCTGGACTTGTAAGTCTATTTCTTTTACCCGATGTGGGAAGTTTTCAGTCATTATTTCTTTAAATAGGTTTTCAGTATCTTGCTCTCTCTCTTCTTCTGGCGCCCCCACAATTCTGATGTTGGTACGCTTGAAGCTGTCCCAGAGGCTCCTTACATTATCTTCACATTTTTGGATTCTTTTCTCTTCTTGCTTTTCCAGTTGAGTGTATTCTGCTTCTTTATATTTCAATTTTTTTACTTGATTCTTGCCTTTCTCTAGTCTGCTGTTAGGACTCTGTATAATATTTTTTATTTCAGTCAGTGTATGTTTAATTTCTAGTTGGTCCTTTTTCATCTCTAGTTGGACCTTTTCCATCTCTAGTTGGATCTTTTGCATCTCTAGTTGGTCCTTTATCATCTCCTCTTGGCTCTCGCTAACTTTATCCAACTTTTCTAGGATATTCTTGAAAAACCTTATAAGCTTGGTTTTGAACTCTATATCCAGTCGTTTGTTTTCCTCCATTTCTTTTGTTTGTGATCCTTTCCCTTGTCTCGGCATTTTCACTATGCCGGGAGAACTTCTGTGTTGGATTCAGCCTTATGATACCAGACATGCGAAACCACAGAAGCCTTTCTGTTGAGCTTGGGATGGGTGGAGTCTCAGGGCTTCCAGTCGGCCCTGCCCTCCACGGCCCGAGTCTCACGTGACTGGGTAATCGCTGGAGCTGTCCTTGTGCGTGAGTTCAGTCTCGCAGTGCCTCTAGATCACTGCCTTTCCGGCTCCCCTGCGCTCCAGAACTACACGAGTCTGGGTCCGCAGGGTTTCACCTGAAACAGGGGCTTAGTGGACTCAGAAGTGGCACAGTTGGGAGGGTCTGTCTCCCGCCCAGTCGTGAAAGCCAGCGGCACAATCAGCAGTCGGTCCTCTGTGCGCAGTGCCATGCACGCCACCAGACCTCTGATCTTTTGCGACTCCCCTAAATTTCCGTGCACCTCTCCCTTTTCACAGTCCAAACTCCCCCTGTATGAGTTTCGGTTGGATCTGGGGTTTGGTGTCGTAGGATAAGGGGTTCAATGCCTTTGAGAGTCTCAGTTTCCCTCCTGCCAGAGAAAACCAGCCAGGTACTTGGGCACCTGCTCTCTCCACTCGCGCGTCTCTGTACCTCAGCTTTTTGCAGCTCCTCTGGGTCTCCGTGCACCCCTCTCTTTCCCTCTAGTTGTAGAATTTCCACTCAGCCAGCTTTCCTGTGGTTCTGGATGATGTCTGTTCTGTCTTTTAGTTGTAGTTTTGAAATTGTTGTGCGAGGCAGCAGTGTAGGTGTTTACCTATGCCGCCATCTTGGATTCTCCTCGCCATTAGTTCTTCATTGGTTTGTCTCCTTTGCAGCGTTTCATATTGTATAACCCACAGGCATGTCACTGACTGTGCTTCTGCCTTGACTGGTAGGCCTCCTGAGGGCAGTGTCTCGGCATCTCACCACATCCGACCCTGCGGCCCTCACCGAGCAGCTGCTGAAGGGTGGAGCACATGAACACAGGACTGGGGTGGTGGGCAAATCACCGGGGCTGGTCACCTCTGCCTTCATTGGCTGCGTGACCTCAGGCAAGTGGCTGCCTCTCTCCAGGCCTCTTCCAAGCCTTGCCCTAAGTATAAACATCCAGCTCTCTCAAAGTATTTCCCCCTTTCCGAACATATTAGGTCCTATTCAAGGGAAGGCAATAGAAGTTGGAGTCATTTACTAAATCATACCTTAAACCAGTGGTTGGCAAACCGTGGCTCTCGAGCCACATGCAGCTTGCGAGCCGAGGTTTGCCACTTCAACTGCTGGTTGATTTTTCTGAAAACATGCAATAGTTTTCCCAGGAATCACTGATGTGCAATGAACCCAATCGTATTTCTTATTCAATAAACTCTTTTATTGTAAGCTTTCAGATTTCTCCATTACAGTAATGAAAATAGCACTAGTTTTCGTAACACTTAGACCCAAATCAAAGGGGAACCCCTCCTCAAATGATAAGGTAAATGACAGGTAATTGAACGAATAGTAAATGTCGGGCAAGAGGCATTTAAAACACAGAAATAAGGTCAAGGCTTTTGGGGGTGTACAAATACTTCCAGGTTTAGTTGATCAAGGTGATTGTTTTTGAAGGCATGGCATTTTGAAAACTAACTCATAATTTGTGACAAAACACAACTGTAGAGAAAAGGCAAAATCAAGCAAAACCCCAAATAGCCCCATTGCGAACGGAAGTGAACCAAATACAGGGGTCGATCCGCAGAGCTCCGGTCCTCTGGCCCCGGAACGGAACTGAGCGGGTTTCATAGAAATTCTCCGTAGAAAGGAATGTTCGCCGGCGTGACAGGGCTGTCCCCGGCCTGTCTCCTCACAGAGGAGAGGAAGAGGCGTGTCCAGCACATCCGCTGGAGGGGGGCTACGTTCCCCATCCCCGGAGAACAGTCCCCAAGTCTGGAAAGGTGGGCGTCCCTGCGGCTCGGGGAGGCAGGGGGCTGGGTCAGAGTTGGTCCCCCGCCCTGGCCGCGCTGTCCGAGTGGTTCACAGGCAGCGGGTGGGCCTCCGTGTTGAACACCCAGTCTTCCAGCGATAGCATGTCATCTTCAGAGAACAGAAGATAGAGATACCTGTGCCGGCAGGGGGGGCGGACACAGCGGTCAGAGCTCTGGGAACCGGCCCCGGGGTCGAACCTCGGGGGCCTCTGTGACAGGTCCGTGGCTACAGTGCAGGGCGGGCCAAGTCCCCAAATTCACTCAGAGGGTTGATGCTGTGGACGCCGGGAAGAGCACTGGGCGGGGGGCAGACCGCCCTGGTTTGATCCTGGCCCTGCCCCAGCCCTCGCACCCACAGCTCCATTCCGGCCCTTCCCCCCCCTGCTCCGTGGGATCCCGCCAGGACAGCGGAGGGCCTGGCGCCTCCTTCCTGTGCAGGTGGCCTGAGCTCTCCCCTGTGTGCCCCTCAGGGGAGGGTAACTCCAGAACCCCAGCTTCCCAAGCCCTGAGGGTTTTGATGAGAAGGAATGGATCATCCCAGTTCACCCTAAAGGGTTAAGGCTCGAGGGTGCTGCTCTGGGGAACAGTGAGTAGCCCAGGGACAGGGCAGAGCCAGGTCACCAGCACGTAGACGCCACCGCCGTTCTCCCTTCGCAGAAGGAGCTTAGTTTATGGAACTTAAGGAGCCTGAGGAGACCGGTTACAGAACTGAACCAGCCCCCAGCCAATACCTCAGGGGGGTACAGTCCACCCCAGTCTCCCTCTGAGGAGAAACCGGCCTGGCCCAGGCTCACCCAGGGGGCGGGGTCTCACACTATGCAAAGGCCCCACCCCAGGACCCCTTCCTGAGACTGCAGACCCTGACTCCGGGGAAGGGGCAGACTGCCCACCGCCCACCTCCCGCGGAAAGCCGCGTTGTCCGCTGGAAAGAACGGTGACCAAGCCCCGACTCACTTTAGCGTCTCCGCCAGGAAGAAGGTCTGCTGCTTGTTGTCGTGGTTGGGGATGCTGCTGTACACGTCCTGGATCCCGGCGAAGCCGGCCTCTGTCCGGCAGTATTTCTCCAAGGCCTGGGGGTGGGAGAGGAGAGGACCCCCAAGCTGGCCACTAGGCAGGCCCCTGACCCCTCGACGGGGACCCCTGGGTTTGTGGAAGCAGAAGGCGAACTATTCTCCAGGTTCAGCGCCTGCTGCCAGGCTGGGGGTCCCGGTGCCAGGAGCTCAGTGCCAGTGGGAGAGCTGTGCCCAGCTCTGCACCTGCTCTGAGCCTAGAGGCGGCTCCTCTGCCTCCCATGGAACAGACGGTGTCAGACTTGCCCCGTGGGGACAGAGGAAGGCGCTGGTGGAGTTCACGGGCTGGGATGTGGGACTGTCATCCCAGGCTTCTCCGTGAAGACGTGGTCCCTGGGCTGGAGGTGGGCAGGCCACGGGCTCTCTGTCTTTTGTGTAGAAATGCACTTCTCGCCCCCTGAGGGTCTGCAGATGGGGCCCAGGAGCACACACACTTGGCCTTCAGAGGCCAAGAGCTAGGCCTTAGGGAAGCAGGAGACTCCGGCCAGAGAGCCATGACAATGACCCCGAGCAGGCCTGTGCCCACCTGAATAGGACCCTCTCCGGGACAGTGCCTGCCTCTGAGAGCGGTGGGAGGGGAAGGCGGGGAGGACAGAGAAGGCTCAGCATCCATCAAGGAACCTTCCAGAGTCCCCAGCCCTGTCTTTGACACGTGCCCTAAAGTGGGCATGAGATTTCCCACTAGGTAGCTGGGGACACGAGGAGAGATGGGTGGGGTGAGTGGGTGGGTGAGCAGAGCCCAGAGTGGGCGGGGGTGGCAAGGGGCTGGGCTGGCTCTGGGAGAGGAAGGAGGGGAGCCGCTGACCTGGCAGCCGTTCCTGTTTGAGAGGTGACATCAGAGGCATTGGTCCAGGCTTCGGGGTCAGAAAGCAGTGACCGCAGGTGCCCCCTTGGCTGCTGCCCTGTCTTTGCCCCTCTTAGTTTGCTGGCACCGGGGCCAGGGCTTGAACTTGTACCATCTTCCTGGCTTGATTGTACCGAGCTGGGGGTTCCTGGCTCTGCAACTCTAACCTTAACCCTTGATTTTTGAACTTCAGCCAGATGCCAACCTGTCTTGACCTTCCTCTCAGCGCCTGCGCCATGGGGTTTTGGACTCTTGACTTCCCTGGGGCACCTGCCACCTGTTTAAGCCTCCCCACCCTCCTTTCAGCTGCCCAGCCCAGCCCAACCCCGGCCACTCACCATCACCACTTCCCAGCCCCACTCGCGGTAGACGGGGTTGTGGGTCTGTCGCCATAAGTACATGTAGCTCTCCACCACCTCGGGCCTCAGGATGTAGTAGCTCTCGCTCAGCTGCGTGGCCACGGCCTCTTTGCCGGAGTTAAACCAGAAGGCCTCGGGCCCCAGCTTGGTATCTGTGGAAGGACCAACCAGAGGGCCTGGGTCAGACCGCCCACCTGCTGCCCTGGGTGGGTCGGGGGTGATGGTGGGTGAGGGAGGGTGTGGGGTGGGTCTGCCTGGATTGCCTGACAAGGCAGAGCCTGGCAGATACACAACTTCCCTCTTGGCCCAGACCCTGGAGGCCTCACCATTTGGTCATCTTAGAATCTGAGAATCCAAATGAACTGCCCAGCAGTGTGGGGAGACAAAGGTTGGGGTGGTGCTCCCTAACTGGGTATGCTGACATCTGAGGCTCTGCAGGATGCTAATCAGAGCTCAGCCAAGACAGGCTTCCAGGTTTAAATGCCTTTGGAGAGCAGTGGGTTTAAAAAGTAAAAGTGTCGCCGAGACCGGCTTGGCTCAGTGGATTAGAGCATCGGCTTGCGGACTGAAAGGTCCCAGGTTCGATTCCGGTTGGGGGCATGTACCTTGCTTGCGGGCACATCTCCACTGTGGGGCGTGCAGGAGGCGGCTGATCGATGTCTCTCTCTCATCGATGTTTCTGACTTTCTCTCTCTCTCCCTTCCTCTCTGTAAAAAAAAAAATCAATAAAATGTATTTAGAAAAAAAAAGTAAAAGTGTCTTGCTCGTGCGGGACTCATCAGCTCCTTCAATGTGCTCACAGGCAATGAGGCTTCTGCAGGGACCTCAGGAAGCTGCTTTAGCTCCTCTCAGAAGCAGCCTTCCGAGCGGACAGTTCGGGAGACGGTTGACATGGAGATGCGGGAAAGACCTGCCAGGAACACGCACACTCACCCCCAGGCAGAGGGAGCTGACGGAGCCAGGCCGGTGAGGTCTGGCTTCGCTGCTGCCATGGTTTTGTTCGTTTGTGGGCAATCTGCTGCCATTCCTGTTTTGTGGATGACCACACCGACATAACCACTGCCGCAGCCACCGTTTGTGATCCCAAAGGCGGCGCTGGGCGCTTTACTACGTCAATCCTTCTAGAAATGTGTTCTTGGAGAGGGAGGTGTTCTTACCCCTTTCCCACACATTGGGAACGGAGGACCAGAGAGGCTCAGCAACCTGTCCAGGGAGCACAGCACGCTGTGGCTGGGCTGGGACGTCACCGGGGATTTGTCTGATGTCCCCTCCCTCGGCTGGGTCCTCTCTCTTTCCTTTCTGCGTCTGACTCTCCCGGCTGAAGTTTGGAGAGCGCAGGCTGGGTCTTCCTCTCTTTAATGCCTGCACATCCCGCCCAGGCTGGCCCAGGGCCTGGTTCTGGTTGGATTGTGAGCCCTTCCTCCTCCCCGCATAGCTCAGGCCCCAAGAGGCCCCGAGTTGTTTTTCCTCAAAACACGGGCTTTGCAGGATGCCCTCCTCTTCTGCGGAGGGCGTCCTGGGAGAGGAATTAGCTGGACCCAGGCCCTTCTGATCCTCTCAGCTGCTGCGGGCACCCCTACCATCAGCAAACAGTCGCCTGGCCAAACTGCTAATGGAGTGAGGGCGAGCGCGCCTCTCGCAGCCGCCCACGGGCGAGCCGGACTGGCTGGAGATGCTCTAACACGCGCACTGCCTTTTATGGTCGGGGCTGACTGTCCCAGACAAATGGCAAGCTTTTTATTAGTCCTGAGGTTTCCTATTTGTTTATGGTGCTGCCAGAGAGAGCTTTTGAGGGGACTGGAAGACCAGTTTGAGGACCCGTTGTGAATTGCTGGTTTTCTGATTCAGCTGCTGCGGTCACAGATGCAGCTCGGTGGACCTACAACGCCCCCCATGCAGCTGGCTGAGCGCGCTGGCAATGCGTTTTCTGGGATCAGGTAGAGACCCCATCCTGGAGACCCGGGTTACAGTTCACATTGAACCGACAAGAAAACGGAGGCCACCATTGGTGAGTGGCGGAGTGGCACCTAAACCAGGAATTTTTACTGCAAATCTTGGGTCATCTCCTCCAGCCAAGACTGGGGTTAAACTCGGAGTAGTGGGCACCTCCCGGGGCCCTGGGGGGCTGGGGATAGTGCTGAGGGCCGCTGCTCAGAGGCCGCACACGGGAGGGAGCTGAGCATCAGGAGACCTGGGTTCTGGCCTGGCTTAGCACTCACAGCGGTGACTTCGGCTCTGGACTGATTCAGTTTCCCAGGTGTAAAAGGAAAGTCGGGTTCATGTCCTCGAACGTGACTTCTGACTCTGGCATTTGACCATATTGCACGAGTGCTGAGCGGATGGTCAAGCAGCGCTGAAGCTTGGACCAGAGAGGGTGATAAAAGGTGGTGCCAGGAGGTGCCCAGCCCCACTAGATGAAGGAGTTCTGGGGAGGGACAGCAGAGGTGCTAGGGGGTAGGAGGTCAGGGAGAAGGAATTCTCTAGGATCGGGAGGCCACTGTTTCTGCCTCAGGGGCCAGAGGACCCTCTGCTCTGTGCCCCACGCATGGGGCCACGTCATGTGATCTGTGGCCACATCATTCCTGAGCCTCGGTTTCCTCATCTGTGTTGTGAGGTTCAGCAATGACATATTAGGGGCTGAACAATACCTGGCACACACAAAGGGCTTAATACAGCACCCTACTTCCCCTTTAATTGGGTTACAACCTCAGTGCCTAGACAGCATGTCCCTTGTTCAAATTCTGTGTGACTTCTCTCAGACCATGGTTCCCTGCACTCCCCACTCAGCCGTACTTCCAGTTCTTCCCGGAGTCTAGCCTGGGTGTGTCCTGCCGGCCTGTCCCCTGGCAGGGTTACCTGAGCGGTCGTACGACTCGTGGCACGTCCTGGTGATCTCGGCTGCGAGCTCCCGGTAGTGGGCCCTCTTGTCCTCCTGCGCGTCCTCGGCGCCCAGGGCGATCATGCCCCCGGAGAAACAGGCCAGGTGCCCCATCTTGTGGTCCAGGTTCCCCCCGCGCCACTCGGCAATGTAGGTCAGGCCCCCAGGAGACACGTTCACCAAGTGGGTCTCTATTGCCTGGGAGCAAGGTGCGGATGGGGCAGGGAGAGGGTGGGGAGGGCACAGGGGAGGCGTGGAGAGGGCAGAGAGTGAGTATGTGGAGACAGCAGCACGGGGCTCTACCGGGCCCAGCACAGGCGGCCCGCTGGCCTGGGCCGGCCGCTGGCCCTGACGGGGCCCACGCGAGCTCGGCCACCCGCCCCGCTGAGGCCTGCAGCCTGCGGGAGGCCTGGACATGAGGTAGCTCCCCGGGTGAGTCTCCCACACAGACTTGTAAATCTTCTACATACAAAAAACTTCAAAGTATCTTTAAGAATTATTACCCTCCTTGGTTAGGGAATCTTTATCCGTGGATGGGCTCCAGGGTGTCAAAATGCCCCTAAAATTGTACACGACACTTTTGTGTATGTGCATTTTCTTTTTCTTAAAAAAATTTGTTTTTATTGATTTTAGAGAAAGAGAAAAAAAGAGGGAGAAAGGGGGAGAGAGAGAGAGAGCGAGAAACACCGATGTGAGAGGGAAATATCAACCAGCTGCCTCCTGCATGCCCCCTATTGGGGATGGAGTCTGCAACCTAGGCATGTGCCCGGACTGGGAACTGAGCTGTGACCTTTTGGTGCATAGGATGATGCCAAACCAACTGAGCCACACCAGCCAGGGCCTGGCATACAGAAGGTGCTCAAACCCAATTTGCTCCGAGTGTTTGTTCCTTCCTCTCTGTGAGGTCTGGCTGGCGGGCTGGCTGCAGGACCCTCACTGAGCAGCAGAGCGGGAAGTAATGTTGATGGCCAGGCCAGGGCACCTGCTCACGTGGGGAGGAGCATGGACAGCTGGCCACGGCCGGGCAGAGCCGGGCCAGGCAGCCGCTCTGCTTCCCTGAGCAGGCAGGTGCCGGGGCGGCTGGCAGGTCTCGCCCAGGTGCAGAAGCACGGCTCGGCTGCCCATTGTTAATGCTTGGAGAGAACACAGGCAGGAGTTGGAGGGGATCCCAGAAAGTCTCACCCTGCAGCCGGAAATCTTCATCTCCAGGACTGTCTCCCACGGGCTATTTCTATTTGGGATGGACCCCAAGCTCAGTCACTTGGGTGAAGAGGAAATGCTAATGCAGCTTCTCTTTGAAGAGACAACTGAGGTAGGAGATGCGAAGGTCAAAATAACTACACACAAACACAGGCTTCTACCACGGAGAGAAACACAGACAGCCCTGGCTGGCCATGGGGGGTCAGGAGGCTTAAATCACGGCCGGAGACAGCAAAGAGCTGACTGAGAGGCGGGCTGTGCTGGAACCCAGCGCTGCATTTTGGGAGTTGGGTGACTCTGGGCAACGTATTCCACTGTCCTGCAGACCCCCTTTCCTCCTCTGTAAAATGAGACTTGTTCCTGGGCTGGCCGGGAGGCCATTCAGAGGCTCTGGCTTCCTTAGCCTCCTGGATGGAACCCTACACCCCCCGCGTCCACCCAAGAGAAATTTTGGTAAGCCAGGCTCCTCTGGGAGTTGGCAGCCGGTAGCTGGAGGCAGAAGCACTGCACCTCGAGGCGGTCGGACCCTGTTTGCACTCTGGCTCTGACACTTGTGTGATCTTGAGCCTTTCTGAGCCTCCGTTTCATCACCGGTGCGATGGGGCCTAAGGCACTAAAAGTACTTACTGCCCAAAGGCGGCCAGAATGACCTCTAGTGCCTAGTCCCTATCCTTCTTGTCCTTTTTCCCATGACCTTCAGGGTTGCCCAGTCAGCCTGTCTGAAGCCCCCATGCCCACCCGAGATATTGGTCTAACCTGACACTGCCCCCAACCCCCAGTTTTCCAGGCTGTTGTGGGGTGCACACTGGCCATTGGGATAAACACTTTTTTAAACTGATTTTTAGAGAGGGAGGAAGGGAAAGAGAGAGAGAAACATAGATGGGAGAGACAGACATTGATCAGTTGCCTCTTGCATGTGCTCTGATGGGGGGGGTGTGTCAAACCTGAAACCTAAGTATGTACCCTGACCCGGAATTGAACCCTGAACCTTCTGGTGCAGGGGATGACACCCCAAGCAACTGAGCCACACTGGCCAGGGATGACCATCGGGATTTTTAACAGGCCCACAAGGTTGAGAACCACCAGAACGTTCTTCAAAGCCCCAGACTTGGCATAGGCCCAGCCCTTGCCAGGGTCAGACACTGCAGGGGCAGATCAAATACAGGAGCAAAGCCCATTGTCTCCTATTCAATCACGTGTTTCCACAAAGCTCCCTGTTTGCTGAAATAATTCGTGACCACTTCTTCCCCTGAAGCCTCAACTACAGTGCGCCAGAGGGGAGGGAACTGGGCTGCCCGTTAACTGCACGTGGGGCAGCACACCTGGCCCCGCTGAATCAGACCCGGCAGGAGCCACTGGCTGTGGCTGGGCTGGGCTCAGGCAGAGAAGCTGCGTGGAGGGGGCTGAGCTGGAACTGGAGTCCCAGGAGCTGCTTCCGGACTGAGTCGTGGTGCCTGGGTGCTGAGGGCAGGGAAAACTCATGATGGAGGCCGTAGCTTAAGAGTCCACAGCCCTGCAGGCCTGTTCCAATGTGCTTCCTTTAAGCACTGCCATTGTGGCTAGGTTCATGTGATTTGAGGGCAGTGAGAGGTCATCCATCCACCCACCCATCTCCCCACCCATCCACCACCTCACTCTGGCTTCAGCTCCGCTGGTGCTGTGCTGTGAGGCCTTGAGTAAGTGCTTTCCCCTCTCTGGACCTTGGTTTCCAGCTACATCAAGAGAAGGGACAGAACTGGATGCTCCACCGACAGAGGCCCCGCCCACTGGATGGACTAGCTGTCACCTCTGGCCTGGCAGGAAGATGGCTGAGGGTCTTGCTTTAGCACCGCCCGCATGGGGGCTGCCAGCCACCGCCGGCTGCGCTCTGGGCTCGATACATCAGCAGAAACACAGATACCGAGGTTTCTGCAGCAGACTGCCTGCCGCTCCCTGCGAGGCCTGAGACAAATGAGCACGCCTCCTTGTGCCTGGGTTTCCTATCTGTAAAACAAGGATGCTAACGCAGCCCTAATTTCAAGGTGCTGAGAAGAGTTATGAGGCAGGTGTGCAGTGACTGATGGGCGGGAGCTGGCCCGTGGCTCCCCTGGCCGGCGCACTGTGGGGGATGGGCGGACGAGGCCCTGGCGCTCGGGCCCGTGTGAGTGTGGGAAGCGAAGGACCGTGCAGGTGCTGTCTTACCGTCAAGGCTTCGTAGTACATGTCTTTAGCCTCCGTGTCTGTCTTGGCTGACATCAACCAGGATTTGATCAAATATTCATAAAAGCTGTCCCCGAGTCCTCCAACCGAGACGTGGTCTGCGAGGGGAAAGCAGACAGAGCGTTATCTCCATCGCCGGGGCCCAGCAGGACATCTCGCCTGGGTGCTGCATGCGGGCGGAGCGTGGGGGTGAAGCCAGGGTTTAATCAGCAGCCCCCCGGCCCTGAACAGCGGCTGAGAGAACGACACGGCCTGCGACTCGGGAGCCAGGCCTTCTCCAGCGCCATGGCCCTGCACGCAGGTGCAGGGGCTCAGCCAGGGGCCATAAATCATGTCGCTCCAGCAGGCCGAGGACAGCAGGGCCTCTGGTTATTAACTGGAAATGAGCTGCATTTCTTTAAAAATATAATCTGGTGGCAGGGAGTGGGGATTTTTATTACCTGGTGACAACCATGGTAATTAATGCTGGGAAGGTTCCTAAAAGGCCATCAAGAGGAGGAAGGAGAGGCTTGATCTAGGCGGTCAGGGTACAGAGCCGTTCTGGAAAAGCTGCCTTTAAATTTGGCAAACTGGGATGATGGAGTTCCAAGGAGCAGGAGGAGGACAAATGGGGTTTTAGGGCGCCCTTCTCTGCCTGCTCCCCACGGAGCAGGATCTCCAGGCTGCGGCTGAATGAGGAGGCATCTCCACCCAGGACTGCTCCGGGAGAAAAATGGGGTGACCAAGGAACCCTTAACCACAGAAGCAAGACGCGGACAGAAGACACTCACATGCTTTAAAAAGTAACCGTGGGGAAACATAAAGGCCTTTAAAGATATAACGCAGAGCCAACGTCGGTTCCCTGTTATGATTCACTTACGCAGAGAGACAGAGGCAGGGGGAGGGAAGAGGGGTGGATTAAGGTGGGGTGGCGAAATGGGAAGAATATTTTCAGGTCCTTTGCAGAAACAGTAAAAAGAGAAAGAAACAGAGGATACACCAACAGCTGCAGGTGCATGGTGGGCTAGGAGTGGTATTGTATTACTTATAACATCTTGCCCCGAACTTTGCAAGGTGAGCACTATCAACCAACCCCATTACCAGAGGGGAAAAAGAGAGCGAGCCTACACCGCTCATCGGAGGCCCCAGGCTGGCAGAGCTCTCTCTCTCTGCAGCTTCACAGTCTTCCGAGGACGGAACCGAAGATGCACAGGGAAGGACCAGAGGAGAAGGCAGCCGGGGCCTGGAAAGGGGCTGAGCGGAGGCCCCTCAGTGAGCCAGCCCTTCGACCCTTCCACACACCAATCCTGCCAGCAAGGTGTCAGGGATGGAACAAACACGTGCAAAAACTGGAACCAACCAGATAAAGCCTGGGCCTTGAGGAGTGGGAGGGGGCCAGTGTGGGCTGGACTTTGCCAGTGAAGAGGGAAGAGAGAACCAGCCAGCACCCCCTCACCCCCTTTTCCTTGCTGCAGCTTGGGCAAGCACAGAGGGCGGGCAGGTGTGCCAGGCCCAGCATGTGGATGGCGTGTCCGTGCTGGAGTAGGAGGTGTGTGTGGAGCAGGGATGGGGGAGGCTGTAAGCAAACTGAGTCAGCCTCTGCCTGGAGCCGCTGAAGCTCACAGCCCCCAGAAGGAGCCCTGGCTCACAGGCTGCAGCCACCTCACACTGGTCTCCTGGCCATGCCTCCCTCACTGTTTCTCCATCACCCCAAATCCCTAGCCCCCCGCCTCCCATGCTATTTCTCACCTCCACCACCTGTATGGCTGGGTTTCCTCACTGGACACCTCGGCTTCCTCCCCCAGAAAGGCTTTCTTCTGACCTCTCACAATCCCTCCCTGCAGGGTGACTATGAGGGAGCGTGAGATACACACACACACACACACACACACACACACACACACGGCCTGGCCCGGGCAGAAGCACCCACTGGGGGCTACCCTCCCATTGCTGGGGGCGTGCCTGGTGCTGTGGTGAGAAGCTGTTTGTCTGTGTGTGGGTCTGCCTCCCTGACGAGGCTGAGGGCTCTCTGCGGAGAGGGACTGTGTGGGATCCCCATTTTACGCCTGTGCCTTCACTACACACAGCAGATGCCCTGAATGAATGAAAGGAAAATAGGTTTGGCCAAAACCAGTTTGGCTCAGTGGATAGAGCGTTAGTCTGTGGACTGAAAGGTCCCAGGTTCGATTCCGGTTAAGGGCATGTACCTTGGTTGCGGGCACATCCCCAGTAGGGGGCGTGCAAGAGGCAGCTGATTGATGTCTCTCTCTCAATGATGTTTCTAACTCTCTATCTCTCTGCCTTCCTCTCTGTAAAAAAATCAATAAAATATATTAAAAAAGAAAGAAAGAAAAGTAGGTTTGAGCTGGGCTGGAAAGGGCCTCGAATGCCAAGCGTAAGAGTCCGGACTTCATTACATGCGTGCCATGGAGCATGGCTTCATGTGTGCAGGGGAGGAGAGCCAGTCGCTAGGATTCCACCGGCGGCTGAGACCTGACACCCGCTTGGGGTCTCTCAGGGGACCCTGATTGAAGTGGACAGTTCTCACTTGGAGGTCCCACTGCTTTCTAGCTGCCGTGTGTGTGTGTGTGTGTGTGTGTGTGTGTGTGTGTGTGTGTGGTGTTGCCTCAGTGCTGGGTGATGTACTGGGAGAAGCACAGGCCTGGGAATCAGAGTCCGGATCTGCTATTAGCTTCCGGCAAGCCATTTCCCTGCCGGTCCCCAGTCTCCTCAGGGACAGTGCTTTGAAAGGGGGAGCCCCAGTTGGTGTAGATGGGCCTTAGAGCAGGTGGGTGCCGCAGCTTCCTGACCACGCCAACACTCTCATCACACTGGGCAGCCAGGAGCAGCCACCCTACAAGCGGGCCAGCCGGGAACGGTGCCAGCAGAAGACGGCACCCCTGGGAGGCGGCCAGGCTGGGGCTGACGGGCAGCTCATGCCCCTTTGGGGAGAATCTAGACCCGCCACTTCCTCCCCCCAGGAGAGAGTGGGATTCAGGCTGAGCCCTCAGGGCTGGCTCTCTCTGAGCTCTCATCCGTGCTGGGTGCCAGCAGGAGCTGGTGGCTTCTCTGGCTGACGTCCTGGCAGCCAGAGGTCTTGGTCTCCCCTGTTTCCCTGAAGCTCAGCTTCCAGCAGGATTGGGGAGCTGCCAAGAGCACCCCAGTTCCTCCTTTGCCTCTCTAAGCTACACTTTCTGCAAATCGGCTAAACAGAGGATTCAAGGAGAAAAAAGAAAGGTGAACACACTTAGCTTATGCAAGTAGGGAGCGTTATCGCCTGGAAAAATACACAATCACAAAAAACCAGCCTGATGAAAACCTGAGAACCCCAGGCGCCAGAGCCCGGGAGGGAGGAAGCGGGCGCCCAGATGAGCGGGTCGTGCAACCCCCGCTGCTCGTTAGCAGGCTGTGGATTCGGATTTTATTAATATGAAACAAATGGTCACACGTGACCGACTTTGCCCAGCCCTGTGACCCCCGGCGCGGGCTGAAAAGAAAATTATGCGTCTCGGTGGGGGCTCCTCAGTAATTTGCCAAGGTAGCTGTCAGCTGAGAGCCACACACTCTCCTCTCGTGGGTTTTGCTGCATTGTCCTGGAGCCGCCGAGGCCAGCGGCTGGGCACTTTATCTCTCTGTCCAGCCAGGCCTCGCCATTAAAAGCAGTAACACTTACTGAACTGTCGCTTCCTGTGGCCATAATCTGTAACTCAAACCTTCGTTTTCCCCTGCGCTTTTGGATGTCGTGGCATGTTTGGTTAAAAATACCGTGCGTTTCTACAAGTGGTTTCGCAGGAGGCCGCTTGGGAGTGAGGTCATCACCAGGGAAACGTCCTGGGTCGAACTTTCTGGGCCGCTAGACCTGCGGATCAGGGAGGCCGGGGCTGGAAGGACCAGGCCCCTGCGGTGTCCGCCCCCTGCCGGGCCCTGCCTGCATCCTGGTACTCCTGGGCCCTCTTTCCTTTGGAGAGAACCTGTCTCCAGCAGATAAGCTGGCATCTGTTTCCTGGAGCTTTTGACCGTTGCTCCAACCCCCTCCACAGCCCACAAAGAACGTATCGCGAGTTCTGCTACCATTTTGCAGGAGAGGAAACCAAGGCTCCGAGAGAGAGAATGAACCCGTCACCCCCAGCCATGCAGTAATCAGACCCGTGTCTCCTTTGGCGCCAGCCCTGGCTGATGCCGTAACAGCTGGTACTAGAGGGGGTGGCAGAGAGAGAGGGACCCTTGCTTGGGGAGAGGCAGTGAGGTGTGGGCTCTGGGACGGCCCTGGAGCAGGGCCCATGGAAGCCACCAGTTTGTGTGATGACCACAAGACACGACGGGGCCTTGGTCAGGAGGGCCAGGTGGAGCAGGGCTTCTCAGCAGGGGCAGTGCCAGGGGCCTGGAGACTTTTCAGCTCTCTCCGCCTGAGTGTCCCCCTAGCCCCATTCTGTTTCAGCAGGTGAAGCTGGGACTGTGAACGAGGCTCCACAGGGGACCAGGGGACTGGCATCTCTGGCTGAGAAGCAAGTCTCTGCACGGAGAACAGCAGGAAGCCCTGGGACCAGTGCTGGCACGTGCAGGGCACAGTGGTGGATTCGTGGCTTTTATATCACTGTGTCAGTTAGGCTCTGCTTAAGTTTCAAAGTCCAAAGTCGAAGGGGCTAGGAGAGGAATACTCATGGAAGGGTGAGGGATGATGGAAGCGTCAGCAGGCACAGAGATGGAGGCTGTAGCCCTCATGGAGGCTGGAGACAGCTGGCCTGAGGGGAACTCACAGGGCATCACCACAGCAATGACAACCATAGTGGAAGCTCCCCCAGCTACCCAGCGGGGCGGGGCACCCAGGAGCACTGAGCGAGTGACTCTGCGCGAGAGAGAGAGTGAGTGAGCCTGCAGGGGCCACTCCCGGAGCTGGGCAGGAACCCGCGGAGGACGGGCCTGTCTCTGCACTCACGTTGTATCCAGTTCCCGCTCACTGGGCTGATGAAGTTGGGGTAGAGGCCGAATGGCTTGTCGATCTTCCTGAGGAACTTCCGGATGTGCCTGACCTGCCGAGAGACGAACACCAGGCGCACCTTCACTTTCCCGAAGAAGCCAGCTCCCTCCAGCTCGCCAAGGACCGGGCAGCTGGTTCAGACCCCGAGGAAACCATTCCAAGGAGGCAGGAAGGGGGAGCTGTGACACCAACAGCAGGCTCCACCCAGAGCTGGTAGGACGGCCTTACCTGTGCCCACATGCGGGCGCTGCAGGAGTGCCACAGGCGCCTGACTCACATGTCTGCACTGACCACTCTGCCTGGGGTCTGCCAGGCTCCCTGCCCCCTGCCACTATCTCCCCCCCCCCATCTCCCCATCTCCCCACTTCCTCACTGCATGCTGCTTTTGGCGGGGAGGGTCTTCATAGGAGGGAGGATTCATGTAAGGGATGGTAGCTGTTTTGTAAGTACCAGGTAAAACTGCCTTTTTAATAGGTCAGAAATGGTCAAACATTGGCAATTTCTTGTGGTTAACCTGGTAATATGCTCTTTTTTCTGACGCCATAGGAACCATTCCAGAGGGGAGGCCTGGGCTCCTCAATACACCATAGGCACCTTTTTTATTTTTAAAAATACATATTTTATTGATTTTTTACAGAGAGGAAGGGAGAGAGATAGTTAGAAACATCGATCAGCTGCCTCCTGCATGCCTCCTACTGGGGGATGTGCCTGCAACCAAGGTACATGCCTTTGACCGGAATCGAACCTGGGACCTTTCAGTCCATAGGCTGACGCTCTATCCACTGAGCCAAACCGGTTTCGGCAACCATAGGCACCTTTTTATAACAACATTTCTCAGCTCCTCTGAGCCATACTGTTATATAAATCATCTCCAATCATCGAACAACCTATGTGGTATTACTAGCTCAGTTTAACAGACAAAACACCTGAATCTTAGAGAGATTCAGGGATTGCCATGGCTACCCAGTACGTGTCAGGGCCAGGACAATTTCTGACCAAGCGGAGCAGTCCCTGGGTCCAACACGGACCAGGTGGGGACCGTGCAGCGGCATGTAGCAGGGGCTGCCCCACCTGAGCAAGAGGAAGCTGGATTTGCAACCTTTGGGGATACCAAGGGCAAGGGGGCTTTGGGCTGTAAAAGTGGGAAGGCTGTATCCCTCATGGATACATGGAGCCCCCCCAGTGCAGACCTGCGGGAGAGAAAGGCCCGCTGGGACCGTACTGTGTCACGCTCACAGAGCCACCCGCAGGGCAAGGAGCAGGGAAAGCGGCCTTTGACTGTCAGCCCTTTCTTTCCAGGGGACGGCACTGCTTTGCCACATCAGATTTCACATCCACTTATGTTAATGCAGTCCATTACGGGGACAGGAATGTGCTTGTACCTGACTTATTCGCGGCTGTCCTGGTGGTAAGCAGTGGAGCAGGCTAAATGAGCGCCCCCGGAGGGTGCGGCGCTTCTAGAATTTGGGCCAATTTGTTGACTGCCAATAATCGCCTCTGTGGGAGGCATGCCTGGGGAATGAGCAGAGCTGGAGAATGTAAATGTAGAGGGAGACAGAGAAAGGAGGAGCGAGGACCCTGGAGGAAGAGCCTGAAGCCTGTCTAATAACCTGCTCCTGAAGGAGAGAGGGCTTCAGAGACAAGAAGCCCTGGATGTGAATCCTGCCTTTAGCACTTCCCAGATGGATGCTCCAGGACAAGTGACTTCACCCCTGAGTCTCGGGTTCCTTCCCTGTAAAATGGGGATGACAGGAAGACCTGACTCCTAGGGCTGTTGGGAGGATTAGGGATACTCTAAGTTGACCAGCACACAGTAGGTGCTCAGGCAGAAGTAGCTAATTACCTCCAGACTAGCCAGGGACTAGAGGGAGCTGCTCATCCTTCTCCATTCTGAGCCAGCCACAATCTTCCCGGAGGAGTTGGAAAGAGGGAGGCTGGGGGAGGGAGGACGTGGAGGTGGGAAAAAGGATCAGCCAGTGAGGTTCATTGGGAAGTGGGATTAAACTAACTGCATGACCTTTTGAGGTGGAATGTCACAGGGAGGCAGAGTCCTCCCCATACAGGGTCTGACAATGTGATGGGCTATTTAAGGGTGGTAGTGAGCCCCACCACAGAGGAAATGATCAAAGATGTGAATTGTTTTTCTTAAGCGTTTTCTCAAGAATGCGGGTTGATTCCCACACTGAACAAGCAGTGCTCCTAAAACTCGTGTCAAAACGTACCTGAGCACTGATTAAAAATGCAGATCCCAGGGCCAGGGCCTGTGGGTGATGCTCTGCGGCTGGCGGTCTCACAGGACACTGGGGGACACTGTGTAGAGAGTGGCTCTAGGAGCTCCCAGCCCTGTGGCTAACTAACCATTAGGGGGAAAGAAGGCTTTGGGAGTGGGGCCCTCCAGAGGTTCTTCTTGGAGGGTGGGGCTTCATCTCCCTGCCACAGAACCCGAGTGTCATCTGAGGGTTTAGGGTTAGACCCACGGTGACACTTCCAGCCAGTGGGACTGCCAAGGCCGGGAGAAACTGTCCCTTCCGGAGGGCCTCACAGAGGACGGGCAGCTGTCAGAACGGATGGCAGCCTGGACACCATCTCTCAGCTTCCCCGCGGCCCTAGCCAGTCTGGTACCAGGGAGAAGGAGCGGCCACGTGCCTCTCCCGGAGATGGAGATCGCCGTGCCAGCCTGCTGATGGCATGA
The DNA here is from genome assembly GCA_004026805.1 of Lasiurus borealis. NCBI lineage: Eukaryota > Metazoa > Chordata > Mammalia > Chiroptera > Vespertilionidae > Lasiurus > Lasiurus borealis. The sequence continues at coordinate 26,419 of PVJN01019945.1, forward strand.
GCTAGACAGGCATCTGGAAGGAAAGGCCAGGCAGATCTCGCAGGGAAAAGTTAAATGTCTCTGGAAAGGCCGCTTTAGCAGCCGGTGGCCCATTCCTGCCAACTGGAGCTGGTGCCTAGGTTTCAGCCGCTGCGCTTTCTGCAGACCCACGTACGGTGGCTGCCAGAAGCTGACACATGCCGGCGGTACCTTCTCCCGGCAGCTTTGTCTCTTCCCTGCCCTCTGGGGGGTCCCCACTACTCCCCCCCGTGCTCGCCTTCCCTGCCACTGGGGTTGGGTACAATCAGGTCTCCCCCAGGAACTCAGGGGGCTCTGTGTTCCCCACACGCCAGCGTGCTGATCTGGGAGCCTTTCCTGTGGCCGTGCCCACCTTCTGCTCTCTGTGGGGAGAAGGTGGAGGGACTGTTGGGGGAGGGAGCGGGCGAAGACTTGCCTTTTCAGCGAAGACCTGGTTGCCGGAGAGCTCGCTGAGGTGCAAGAACTCCAGGTGCAGGGACCCAAACTCCGCCAGGATGCTGCTGCTCCCGGTCGTGGTCCAGCCCCAGCTCCTGTTGGAGCCACTGGAAAGACAGAAGTCGCCATTGTCACCCCCACGTCCCCCGCCTCCGGCTGGCTCATCTACTGAGGGCAACTCCACTGCGTAGTAGGGGAAGACCTACTCTGTGCCAGGCACTGTCCTAAAAGCTTTAGCCACATAATCCCAGTTAATCCCCCCGGGGGTCCGTACTACTATTAGACCCATTCTGCTGATGAGGACACTGAGTCTGAGATGAAGTGACTTGCTGAAGGTCCTTTGAACGCAGGCCTGTCTGACTTGCAATAGTCTTTGTCCCTGTAAGACTGGGCTTGAGCAGGACAGTAGCAAAGCTGTCTTGGTGGCCAAAACATGGCACACGAGCTCTGCTAAATTTTAGGTGATATCGGTAATGCTGTGATGGACCACAAAGACCCACAGACACTGCATTTCCGCCCTGTGGCAGAAGGCAGCCTGATGGCTCAGTCAGTGGCGCTGCATGAAGAGGGAGAGTCTGCACACGGGCAAGTGAAAAGCAGGCCCTTTTCTCTCCCCGCACTGCCAGTGCTGTCCATGGAGACACAATGCCCCCCTCCTGGAGTTTCATGGAACCCACACCTGACAGGCAGGCAGCTCTGATACAACCACACCCCTGGAGCCTGGCCCTGGGGAAGCCACGGTGAGGAGTAAGAGAAGCAGGGGCTCTTGGAGCAAATACTTCCTCACCGGTGAACCACGTGCTTCTCGAGAGCCTTCGATAAAGTAAATGGAGCATGCATACTAGCACGCTGCCACCTCGCCAGACAAGGCTGTCAAAGAACTCTGCACACACTGGGTGCTTTAAGGAGGAAGAGTGCAACCCTAGCTGGTTTGCCTCAGTGGATAGAGCATCGGACTGTGGACTGAAGGGTCCCTGGTTCCATTCCGGTCAAGGGCACATGCCTGGGGTGTGGGTTCGATCCCCAGTAGGGGGTGTGCTGGAGGCAGCTGATCCATGATTCTCTCTCATCTCTCTCCCTCTCCCTTCCTCTCTGAAAAAACAAATTAAATATATATGTGGAGGAGTGCAGACTCAGGGCCTCCGATAACCCTCCCACCTGCCCCTTTTACAGATGAGGAAAACAAGGCACAGGGCAGTAACGCCACCCACGGAAATCACACAGCAAGGGAGGCAGCAGGGACCCAGCGCTGCGCTAATGTCCTAACTACCTAATCACCAGGCTTTTAGTTACATAATGGTAAGCAAGGATGCTGCCTTTCCAGGCGCTTTCACTTAAAACCTCCCTGGGGTTCTCAGCCAGGAGGCCCGTGTTCCAGTGCGGTACCCAGAGGCCTCGGGGAAACCATTCCTCCTGTGTGCTTGGTTTCTGCACCGGACACAGTGGGCCAGGACAACACCTCCCAGCCTCCATCCTGGGGCTTTTGTGGGGGTTTAGAGAGAAGAGGAAGGTGCAGAATGGGGGCGGCCTTGGGCCAGCTGCTTCCTCTCCCTGTGCCTCAGTTCCCTCATATGCATCATGATGATCTCTCCTATGGGGCATTTAGGACAACTTGGGGTGGCAGGGGGGGTAGGGGGGAGATGAAGGAGGAGGAGGGCAGGGATCAACCTCCCTCTGTAAGAGACTGTAAAGGTGGAGGACGGCTGGGGACAGAGTGGGGTGGAGTGAGCTCCACATTCAGGGGCTCCAGGGTGCAGTGAGCGTGAGGTAGGCTGTGATAGCTCAGGCTCCCAGGAGCAGCCCGTCTGTCCCTCTGTCCCAGGGTGAGGCCTAGGAAGGCAGGCGTGGGTGTGGGGGGTCACAGTTTGCCACCTGAGGTGGCAGCGTTTCCTGGGGGAGCGGCTGGGGCCCCCCTTCTCCTTTCTAAACTCCATCCTCTGGCCTGGATTGGCTTCCAGGAGGGTCAGAGGACTCACGTCTCCTAGTGTCTAGAAAGAGAAGACACTCGTTTTGGGGTCTCTTGGTGCAGGTGACCTCAGTAAACATAGAGACCACCGGTCCCTTCTTCCTGTCTCCATTTCCTGGGCATTTCCCTGACTTGGGGGGAGAGGGGAGGAGGGGAGAGATGGGTTCGTAGAGAGGGGTCACCTGGCTCCCGGATAATAAATAAAACAGCTTCTGTTTATTGAGCTGCTACAGATGGCGGGCACTGGGGCAAGCTGCCTGCATCGTTATTTCAATTACAGCCCACAGGTAAAGCCTCATTAACTCCAATATGCAAAAGAGGAAACTGAGGCTCAGAGGGAGGTGAGTTGTCGAAGGTCACTTAGGTAGGTAGGTGGTGGAGGGGGGATTCGAACTGAGGTCTGCAGGGCACCTCCTCAGGGGTCTCCCTCCCAGACGGCCCTGCCTCCGCCCAGAGGAGCCGTGCCCACTCTGTCCCTCTTCACAAGCGAGACTTCTCTCCAGCTTGTGATCTCAGTGGGCAGAAGGTTTCCTGAATAGTCAGTGCTTCCCGCCCTTGCAGAGAAATTCAAGGTACAAAGAAGGCCACCATCTGTCTTTTGTTCTCATTTCCCCCGCGTGAGCCTTCCTCTCCTCCGCCCTCCAATGCCCGCCCTCCCTGGAGGGCTTTCTGTATGGAGCCGCTCTGGCAGACAGGCCACACCAGCCAGGGCAGAGCGGGCAGCGGGCGGGGGCCTTCCCTCGCTCCTGCGTGGCTCCACACGCTGGCTTCCCCGCTGCTCTCAGGCAGGTCGGTTAATTTCTCTGGATCTCAGTTTCCTCATCCGTTAAACGACAGCGCCCACACCTCACAGAGTCATTGTGAGGTATAAATTATGCATGTAATTACTGTCATTTTGTCATTATGTGATTATGCACATGTAAATTATGTGTTGTTTGCTGGAGTTATTAAGTTCTGATATGTGCCAGGCTGCTGTGGTGTCTTACTTTAATTTCACCTCCAACTTGGGAGGGTAGATACCATAATCCTTATTTCATAGGTGAAAATGCTCATGTTCAGAGAGGGGAGACTCTGGCTCCGAGACCACACAGGAAGTGACAAAGCTGGCAGAGCTGAATCTAAATCCAGCCCCAAACGCCTCTCCTCTGAGCAGCATCCAGAGCCCGGATGGTCCTCTGGTCAGCCGTGTGAGGCCTGCAAGGGGCTGCAGCCTGTGTTCTCTCCCCGGTGGGAGGGGCGGCTCCACCATGCCCCTCCCCAGCCTGGCACAGTGTATGTGTGTGCCTGTTTGTGCGCTCCTGTGTCTGATGTGATCGTTAACTTTGCAACCAGACCTGGATTCTGATTCTAACTTCACGTTGTTGCCGAGTGACCTTGAGTAAGACACGTCACCTCTCTGAGCCTCAGCTTCTTCACTGGTAAAATGGGATCCAGGTGGTGGTTGTGAGATTGAAGAAGAGAATCTATGTCACAGGCTGATACTGGGTCTGGCACACAGAGAAAACTCACTAAACGGTGGCAGTTATTCAGATGTGTACCCCTCCCTGGCGGGATGGTTCAGGGTTTGAGTGTCAATCTATGAACCAGGGAGTCATGAACCAGGAGGCCATAGTCTGATTCCCTGTCTAGTGGCACATGCCTAGGTTGCTGGCTCCATCCCCAGTAGAGGGAGTGCAGGAGGCAGCCAATCAATGATTCTCATAATTAATGTTTCTATCTCTCCCTCTCCTTTACTCTCTGAAATCAATACTATATATGTGCTCCCTAATATGCAAATAGACCCAACAGCAGAACAACCGAACAACTGGTTACTATGATGTGCACTGACCACCAGGGGGCATGCGCAGAGCATGGCAGGCATTGGCCACGGTGGGATGGGGGAGCAGGTGAGGAGGGGCGCCAGACCAAGGCAGGGCACGGATTGCTTTAATCAGGGTGAGCCTCTGGTGGTTACTGAAAATTCTCTGCTCCCGCAGTCCTGCCTGGGCGCTCACACCTGCTGTTGGCTCTGTGGCCCCTCGGGTACCTGCTGCCAGTGCCCGGAGCCAGTCCCGATAGCTCAGTGCCGGCAGTGGGTATGAGCGGGGCCAGAATGGTCAGCGAGTGGGAGCAGCTGCTATGGGAGCAGGGCTGCCGGCAGATGGGACCAGGGGCTGTGGTGGGAGGGGCTGGGTGAGGGCACGGAAGATGGACCAAGCCCTGCCCCTGTGCCCACCACAGCCTCGTGGTCCACAGTTCCTTTCAAGGTGCATGAATTCGTGCACTGGGCCTCTAGTATGTATGTAAGATATGTACCTCATGTGTGTGTGTATGCATATGAAAATGCGTATTTGTGTGTGCACGCGTGCACACATATTAATGGATGTGAGAGTGTGCGTGACAAAGGTGAGCTTGTATATCCACCTTATGTTGAGAGGGGCGGTGGTAGAGTGTAATGTGTGTGTGAGAACAGTGAGCCGGCTGCAGAGGGCCTTGGAGTGGCCATGCCGCTCTCCCAGACAGCCCAGGGGTCCCTGCAGGTCACGAGCCCGGTTACCACTGCCTCCCAGGCCAGGCGGCAGACACACCTCCCCATCAGAGAGGAGGAGCAGCGCAGCTCACTAGGGTACCACCTCCCCTTAGGGTCCCCCTGACTGACAGTCTTGGGGCAGGGCCAGTCCCCACTCCTGCTGGGGCCCATCGCCAGCCCTGCCCAGGACAGGGGCAGTGTGCGGCCCGGCTTCTCCAGATACCCTCAAAGAGCAGAGTCAGCACCACCGGGGCCGCATATATCCCTGACGTTCTCCCTGGGGAACAGGGACACACTCTTAGCAAGACTCCGACCCAGAAAACGCAAGGGGTGCTGCCAGGAAAGCAGCACCCGTGTACATGTGTGTACAGCACTGGCATCCTGCAACAGCCCCCAAATACGCGTGCTTTCTGGATCAGAAATGGCAGATCTGTGCGCATCAGGGCTGGGCTCTGCGGGACTTGGGTAATGCAGAGAGCCAGGGCTGTGATTTGTAGGACTGGCAGTGCCACACACAGAGGAGGGAGAGGGGCCTGAGCTAGGATCCTAGGAACCCCAGAGAGCAAGGCCCCAGAAGCTGCACATGGGAGAGCTGGGAAGAAAAGGTGTTTGTGTCCCGGCTCCATGCCAGCTGGTCCCGTTTCTTTAGGGTTAGTGTTTGTGGAAAGGAATCTGAGCAGAGATCCAAGTGTCTAGTTTTGGGGAATCAACCCTGGCCCCGAGATGGAGCTCCATTGGCCCTAAGGGCCCCTCCCCAGCCCTCAGAGATGTTAAGTGAGAGTGAAGTGAGATCACACTCTGAGAAAGCTTTCGGGCCACAGAGGACAGTAAGAGAAGATGCCAAGTCTCCTCTCCTCTGCAAGGCCCAGGCTGACCGAGGGCAGGGCCTCCCCGTGACCCAGAGGGAGCCTCGGGCCTCTCACCAGGGCTCAGGGCCCCCTCCCCTCCTGTGTCCTCCTTCCTGCCCAGGCAGCTGGCTGAAGCCCCTGGGGCTGAGAGCCCCAAGATAACTCACTGTAAGAGGTGGAAGGGGGAAGTCTGGTGAGATGAATGCTATAGCCTTCCTCCCAGGCCTGGGGTTAGAGGAGGGCCTCGAGGCTCGAGGATGGCCCCAGAGAGTCCTCCGGGTGCCTCCTGCAAGGTCTCCCAGGGACCCCCTCCATGCAGCTCAGGGGCAGCGGGTCCCACCTGAGGGTAGGCTGGCAGGCCGAAAGAGCAGAGCTTTCTGACCCATCCTAACAAAATGAGTTTGCCTCTTAGCCCATTACCTATGAGCTATGAGGCCTTGGGCAAGTGACTTTACCTCTCTGGGACTCCGTTCTCTTAATGGGATGATATCAATACCCTCTGAGGATTGCTGAGAGCAGTATGTTTGGTGAAGCAATGTGTGGACACTCCTAGCACAATGCTAGGCACATGGTAAGTGCTTAATACGTGGCAGGACCACTGCTGTTATTCACTCTTCTCCCCCACACGCTGTCTAGCAGGAATATTTGTCAAAGGCACAAAGAACTGGGTGTGGGTCCTGCCCTCGAGAAGCTCCTGGCTGGGGGGACATGAAGACGAGTGTGATGAGGGCCAGGAGAACGGAGAGAAAGTGCCCGGAAGCCAGGACAGACGCTTTTGGCTTCACGATAAGGTGGCATCTGAGCTGAATTTTGATGGACAGGGAAGCGGTGAGAGGTGGGCAATCCAGTGAAGCAACAGAGTGAGAGAAGGCAAGACAGGGCACCTCTGAGGTGTCCAGGGGCAAGAGCCACACTCCCCAGTGTATTTTAAAGGCGGGCCATTCATTTTCTTGGTTTGACCCCATCCTTTCCCCTTTCTGGGTCTCAGTTGCCACATCTGGAAAACGGGTGGATATAACTACACTCCCAGCCCGTGAGAGGGGAACGCTGAGGGGCCAGGGGAACTGGCTCCCCCTCTCTGGCCGGGTCACTCTGGCTCTGACGCACTGAGTTAAGCAACAGGTCAGGAGGGGAAGCGAAGAAAGCGGCCAATAAAAACCAATGTTTTAAGACAGAGCTAAGGGAGGAAACACTCCTAGCGGGTTCTTTCATTACTGGGACCACATGGGACCACATGTGACTTTTCAGTCTTATCCAGCATTTTTTAATATAAACCATATAATACAAGAATTTATTATTTTATAGAAGGGAAATCCCAATATCATTAAAAATTATTAACTCCTGGGTTTAGATCTTGGAACAGCCAGTCACTGGCTTATATGATCTCAGCCAGTCACATACTTTCCTCTTCGGAGTGTTGACACTCCTCAGAGCCTCTCTGTGTTCTGACTCTGGGCTCCTGAGACCCAGTCCTGAGGGTGGGGGCGGCAGACCCGGAGTCCCTCTGCCCAGGGTCCTGAGATGCCCTGGCAGTGTTGGGCCCCTTCTCACGGCAGGAGGGTACGCTGTGCCTGACTGGACCCTGACCCTGGCTGGGGAGGGAGGCGCTGGAGGGCTGAGTGAAGGCAGTGTGAAGGGACAGTCACAAGGAACAGCTGCCCCTCCCCCCCCAAATATCCCAGCCCCCAAGAACCAGGCTTGATGACAAACACCCGCCCAGGAGAGTCCTCGAAGACCAGCTGTGGTTCCAGAGGCGTGTACGGTCCCCCCTCTCTCTGTGCCTCAGTTTCCACGCAGATGCAGCCAAACGTGTCCTACCTTTTGAAGTTCACAACACCTTTTGGGATTCCCGTGGGGGTGTTGAAGGCGGGCAGGAGTTTCTCTCCCAGCTTGATGGCCTTCATGCGGAACACCTGGAAGGTTAAAGGGCACTGTGAACCTGGGCTCGGTGGGTGCAGTCACCGCAAGAGGGCGCCACTGGTGGATAAGCCGCCAGCACTGCCGGCCCCAGAGCAGAGGTGGCACTGCTTTAGGCTCTGCGGTGTGACAGGCCACGGTGGGAGCCTGGCTGCACTCGTTCCTGGCTCTGTGGTCTGAGGGAGGCACCTCTCTCTGAGCCTCAGTTTCCTTGGTCATAAAATAATGACAATATCGCCTTCCTCGGAGGGTTATTGGGTGGAATGCAAATCAGGTAACAGTTATGAAGCACTTATGGGTTGCCAGGACTACAATGAAGGCTCAGTGACTACAACTGTGATTTGGGTGGCCCTTGGGAAGATGAAGCAAGCAGGGCAGTGGGTCACAAGGGTCTATGCCTGCCCACACCGTGGGACCAGCTGTCACAGGCTAAGCTCGTGGGAAACACACTGTGTACAGAATACAAAGAGCACTGGATGTCTCACAGCTTGGCATCTGTGTGCTTCTCAGTGAGCCATGGCCTTCTTCTGGACCACACTTTTCCAACTGAAAACCAGGGAAGGGCCCTTTCCTTTTCCCCTTCGGATTCTGCCTACTGTTTCCACTCTGGAGATGGGAATAAGGAGGAGAATGGCTCATCCTGAACCACCGGCATGATGGCCAGGGAGCCACGAGGAGGCCCCAGGCCTCAGGGTCCCTGCCCGAGGCTCTGACCTGTCAAACTGTTCTGCTGATTAATTCAAAGGCACCTGAGACCTCCTGACTCAGCAGTGTCCCTCGCAGGAATTTATTCTAAGGAAATAAATAACCGAGAATGCCGTGAAGATTTAACCTTATGGCTATTTATTCCAGCATTAGAGGAGAAGATGGAAATACTCTGAATAGCAAACAATAGGGAAGTGGTTAAATGATGGCTTATCCTGCAAGGGAACACCATGTAGCCAATGAAATGATGCTGTAGGAGAATATTTACTGGTAACAGCAAAGAAAGGGTTTATAATGTATTAAGAGGAAAGTATGTCAAAATAGTGCAATTCAACTTTCATAAAAATTATATTCATACAGACACTTGGGGAAAGGATGGAGTGCACCAAAATATTAGCAAGGGTCTCCTGAGAGAGGTAGGCTCACGAGGACTTTCATTTCCTTCTCGTGGCGTATCTATTTTCTGTGCCATTTTTATCATAAAACACACCGCAATAAACGTCATGTATCTTTTAAAAGATGAGATGCAAGTCCCTAAGCAACCGCTTCCAGTGGGACAACACGTTTCCTTTTACTTCTGCAGCTCGAGGGTGACCCACTTTGCTGACCTCGTGCGTGTCGTTGCAAAACAAAGTCATATTGAGGTCCCTCAACCCCAACACATGAGATTTACTAATGCTGAGTCAGCTGTTTAAGGACTGCCGTGGAAAGTGGATGACAGGCCTCCCAGCGGAGTGGTGGGTGTGGTCCTTGCATAGGAAGAGGGAGGGAGGGGTGAAAGAGGAGGGCAGGAGGGAAGGAGCAGGAGGAAAGAAGCGCATGAGGCCTGGCAGTGCTGGGCAAGAGAAGATGCTAATGTCAGTGCCAGACAGTAGATCACAGAAGTGGGCACGGGGACACCTATGTTTGAATTTCTAGAAGCTTGTCTAGAATCCAGATTTCAAGTCCCCTGTCACTACAAAACCCACTGGTTTTGCAACAACTAAGAGCTCTCGTGTGAGGCTCTTGAGGAGTGTGAGCCAGAGACACACAGGGACCCACCAAGCCGGAGCCCAAGGCTGAGGCTGCAGGCTGCTGCCTGCTGTTCTTTGCCCACAGGACTCCAGGCTCACTCCTTTTAGATGCTCTCCTCGGCCAACAAACCCTGTCTTCTCCTTCGGAATGTCTTGCTGCCCCCTGGTAGTGCAGGTGTCCACATCCCAGGGAGGATGCTTTGTGAATGTGTGCAGACAAGAATGGGACAATGCTGGAAGCAAATTCCAGAAGTGCGTGTGGAAGTTCCCTCACACCGCCAAGCAAGTCTCCAGACACCGGCTCCGTGTCTAAGAATTCAGCTCAATTCTGACCCTGTCTACAATGGGGAGAGCATCAGGTTCCACATGTTAAGGGTTCAGGCCTACAAGACCGCCTACCCCCCATTCTTCAGCTGCCGACAGAAGAGCAGGTGTTACCCAGCACCCCACCTTGGGCTTGATTATTTTTCTAGAGCGGCTCACAGAACCCAGGGAAACTTGTTACGTACTGTGCCAGTTTATTATAAAAGGATATAACTCAGGAACAGCCAGATGGAAGCGGTCCACAGGGCAAGACATGGGCCGGGCACAGAGCCTTGTGCTCTGAGTCCACTCTCCCCAGCTCCCCGCTGCGCACAACCAGCAGCTGAACCCAGTGCTTCGGGTGTTCATGGAGACTTCCTTACACAGGCATGGCTGATGGAATCACTGGCCACTGGCTACCGATTCATCCTCGAGCCCCTCTCTCCTCCTTGAAGGCCTGAAAGCTCCAACTGTTACTCCTGGCAACCAGCCTCCATTCTAGCTGGGGTCTGAAAATCACCTCAGCATTGTCATC
>PVJN01019946.1:0-36650 GCA_004026805.1 Lasiurus borealis
TGGTTCTCAACCTTCCTAATGCCGGTACCCTTTAATACAGCTCCTCATGTTGTGATGACCCCCAACCATAATTTTCTTTGCTACTTCCTAACAGTAATTTTGCTACTGTTGTGAATCGTAATGTAAATATCTGTGTTTTCTGATGGTCTTAGGCGACCCCTGTGATGGGGTCGATGGACCCCCAAAGGGGTCGCGACCCACAGGTTGAGAACCACTGCTCTAAAGGAAGGATTCTTATAATTGCTGACATAGACAGGAGTCCAGTCAGTGGCTCATGTGAAATCCCAGTAAAACATATCCTATATCAAGCCTGAAAAATATTTTTAAATGAAGAAAGAAGTGCTTTACAACACTGCCACTTATTACATATTTCATAAGGGAAATTAATCTATATATAATTAAATGTTGGAGAGAGAGAGAGAAAGAGAGATAGAGAGGAAGAGAGAGAGGGAGAGAGGGGTGAGGGGAAAGGGATATACAGGGTGGGGCATAAGTAGGTTTATAATTGTGAATATATGAAAGAGTTTCTTCTTGTATTATTATTTTTAAATGATTATATTATTTCCCATATGAACAACTGTAAACCCACATTTGCCCCAGCCTGTATTCTCATTTATAAGTGAGAGATTCCCCAGTACAGCCAGGTACTTACATTGGAGCATGTTAATACAGAGGCTCCAGGATTTCAGGTCATTGGTATATCTTCTGCCAATGACTTTGTGCGGAATGAGTCTGTAATGGAGGACATATAATGCGTCTCTCCCCTTCTGAGTTATTAGCTGAGGCCCCTGACATAAAAGACAGATTGACAACAACAGTAACAAACACAGCAGTTTGTTCACATGTAAACTTCATGGATATGTGAGAGAGACCCAGGGGAAAATGAGGCTGAAATGGCTTAGAATTTGGGATTAAAGAACATTAGAAAGAAAACGGGAAGGGAGGTGTAGGGCTCTTAGGGGAGAAAGTGACTTTTAGGAAACATAACCGGATCCTTGGGAGAATAAATGTGATGTCGCGCAATGTGTGTGACATCTGTCTGGGTGTGGTATTGGCCTCTCTCCCTCCTATGAAAAAGTGCATCTTCCCAGGTTTTGATGCAACTCTTGAGGAGAGGATTTATGACAATGGCGTTCTTTTATACAGGCAGATAAGGGGATTTCAGAGAAAACTTCTACCCGTATTAGCTTTTGTACAAGTGCCTCCAGCTCAAAATAACCAATATGCCAAAATGGCACGAATTGAGATGGCATAGTCTGTTGCCCTTCAAATTACTGCAAAAAAAAAAAAACACAAAACAAAACAAAACACACACACACACACACACAAAAAATAACAACCTTTAAGACCTAACATGTCGCTGTCACTTTTTTCTTCTGTTTGTTTAATTCATTGTGCTTATAGAAGAAATTAAAAGTAGTATAGTCAGTCATAAGCGAGCCTTTTTTGTAACCACTACATGTTTCAAGATTAGCGCATTCCGTTTACTATAACATTTGAAATGTTTCTGAACATCAGTGCTGTCACATATAAGTAAGAACCGGAGAATCCAGTCTGGCAGCCTGTCCTAGATTCAACGAAAATTTACTCCTCTGAGTCTTGAGTTTCTCGACAATAACAAGGATGTTAACCACCAATTTGAGAAGAGAAACTCATCCATATTTCACTGCATCGCGAACATGTTTCTGGGTTAAAAAGGAGAGTTACAAAAGAGATGAAAACATGTTCCTTGTAGCAGGAAGACACCTTTCACCTCACATTGAAAAGTCCCCCAACCTCGGCGCTTAGAAAGTACAAGCTATTGTGCAGAACAACAATGCCAGCACAGAGGACACAGGTTTCCAGGGAAGGCTTAGCCGTGTCTCCTGTAAAATGTCAGGGCTCTCTCTGAGTTAATAACACTTTTCACAGAATGATAATAAAATGCCCCGTGACCGCCTGCACTTTCACAGCAACTTCCCTTCCTGGCTTCTACCCTTTGGCCAATTGCTCGACAAAGTGCTCCGAAACAAGACCTCACTTATCAAAGCCAGAGTCCGAGCCCCAAAGGGTCGACCCGTGATTACCTGGATTTAGCTTCAGAGCCGATTAAGTCCCAGGTTGAAATTACAGCAATGCGCCTTATTCATCAAGGCCAAAAGGCGCAGATCCCCACTGGTAAATGTGGAGGCGGCTGAGAGTTGGCTCCCTCTGAGAGGTGCTAATCATGGACAATAGGCTCCCTCCAAAGGGTGGACTGCTCTAAAGTTCCGGTAGAAAAATTCAACTTTGCTCACATAGGGGCTTGGCTACTCTCAATGGACAAATCTTGGAAAAATCAGATAGGACGTGTGTATGTTCTATAGTATCTTGTTTTGTTTTGCTCAGTATGGATTTTAATTCACAGGGACTTGCATGAAGGACTCCATTTTTCTTTTCTTATAGGAATAAGTGGTATCTTATGTGCTAGCTGTTATTTAGACTTGAAACCTAAGTGAAATAGGTCAAGGTCTGATCCCTCCCGTGGCTTGTTTCCTACTGCACACAGTGTATAGAACGCTGGTGGTCTTGATCCAGCATCTAGACCAGTGGTTCTCAACCTGGGGGTCACAACCCCTTTGGGGGTCGAAAGACCCTTTCACAGGGGTCGCCTAAGACTATTGGAAAACACCTATTTCCCGTTGTCTTCGGAACCAACACACCACTCCTCGGTGTAGCAAAATGTAGCAATATAGTTTATTGTTGTCATATGAAGACTGTTACCCATGCTATACCACGATTCAAGACAAAATTTCATTTATTTGTAGTTAGAAATAAATATTTCACAATATATAATTACATATTGTTTTTGTGATTAATCACTATGCTTTAATTAATGTTCAATTTGTAACGATGAAAATACATCCTGCATATCAGATATTTACATTACAGTTCATAACAGTAGCAAAATTACAGTTATGAAGTAGCAACGGAAATAATTTTATGGTTGGGGGTCACCACCCCATGAGGAGCTGTCTTAAAGGGTTGCGGCATTAGGAAGGTTGAGAACCACTGATCTAGAAGGATTCAGCAGTCTGGAGAAGTGGCTGTGCATAAATTAAATAAGAGTTCAGAGATGAAACGTAATTTTGAAAGGCATTGGAGGGGCGGGCAGAGGAGCTTGGCTGAAGAAACCAAATTCTTCTTGTCTCAGGACTCCTTGCTTCATATTAACACAATTTGTCTGAAGGCAAGGTGGATATACCCATCAAAGGGTAGGGTTTCATACAGAATCCATTGTCAGGTTGGGGATAGCCTTGGCTTTTCAGGTGTTTGGCCAACATGAGGCAATGACATGTAGATTGAGATGCCCTGAGCTGACTGGCAGCAAACAATCAATTTCTTAAAAATATATATTTTTTATTGATTTTTTTAAAGAGAGGAAAGGAAGGGGATAGAAAGTTAGAAACATCGATGAGAGAGAGTCATTGATCAGCTGCCTCTTCCACACCCCCTACTGAGGATGTGCCCATAACCAAGGTACTACATGCCCTTGACCGGAATCGAACCTGGGACCGTTCAGTCCACAGACCAACGCTCTTTCCACTGAGCCAAACCGGTTTCGGCAATAGACAATCAATTCAATGCATCCTTTTCAGGTTTTGGGAAATGTGTTTAGCTATTCCCAACAGGCGAAAACCCTTGTTGTGACTCGGCCCTTGTTGAATCCCCAAGTTCCATCAGCCTTTCTATGAAACTCTTGCAATTATGACATGCTAGAATTGGCTTCCGGCATGTATAGAATTCCTGCCATTGAAGCCACTCTTTTGGGATATTGTATCTTACTCAAAAACAAAACCAACAACAACAAAAAACACGAGGGATTTCAATGATATGTTGCTGCATTATCACCCATCCCCAAACTTAATGGGGTCAAACAATAGTTTATCACTTTTATTGACTCCTTGGTTGACTGGGCCCAGTTGGGGAGTGCCTCTGCTTCCCTAGAATGTCTGAGGCCCCTCCACTTGCAACTAGAAATTCACTGGGGGCCAAAATATCTAAGATAGCCTCTCACCAGCAGTGTCTCCTCCTTGCAGTTTATCCCTTTTGGAGAGGCTAATGTGGGAGCCCCTTTCATGTCCCACGTGGTTCAGGGCTCCCGGTTCAGGGTTCAAGTTCTGGAGGAGGCTGCACACAAATGAAGAGAGACTAGAAAAGTATTAATTTGGCGATATTGGGAGGCCAGGCTGGAGCCTTCCTTTAGTGGAAAGGACTACCACTTGCTCTGGCCTTTTTCTCCCTTTTATTAAGGCTTTGGGACACACCCATGACCTTTAGGCAGGAAATTACAAGAACAGAAATTAACATGAAGCAAACAGGTAGAGGCTGCTTCAGCTAACAATGTTTCAACTAAACAGTGAGTGATTAGCTCTGACCTTTCAGAGAAATGAAGGTTGACCAGCCTTCTGGTCTCCTGTTCACATCTTTCTATTAGTGAGACAATGTTTGATAGCATGGCAGCTGACTTTCAGGAGGATAAGCTCCAAGCTATAGGTCCTGATCATGTCTCTCTGCATCCTGCTTCCTCATGCTAATAATATCCCACTGGTTGGCATGAGTTGGCGTGGGACTTCATGGAGAGTGAGGCAGGGTTCATTAAGAGCCACCACTGTCACATCAATTGCATAAAACATCCATGCCATATAACGTATTATTTCATAACAATGCCTTTCTCACATCAGTTGGAAAGATTCTGGAGGGTAAGAGAAGCATCTGTTATTGTTGTCTTTTGATAGATAAGAGACTATGCAGCAGTGACTTCAGTAATACTACTTAAATCGAACCTTCAAGTAGTTTGACCAAGACCAAAAGATAGTAAATGACGGAGCTGGGACTGGAGCCAAGCCTCTGACTTTAACAATGGTTTTGTCTCTACTCTGATGGAGTAGAAATGGATACTTCACAAACTGGGAAAGTATCAGTCTCCCCCTGATGAAACTGTCCTCTAGAATGCATGTTGATATTGAGATAATACCTTGTGAGCTTTTGATTGGTTCTGCTGAGATGGCCAGAAATTAAGAATGCCATTATAGCCGAGACCAGTTTGGCTCGGTGGATAGAGCGTCAGCCTGTGGACTGAAAGGTCCCAGGTTTGATTCTGGTCAAGGGCATGTACCTTGGTTGTGGGCACATCCCCAGTGGGGGCATGCAGGAGGTGGCTGATAGATGTCTCTCTCTCATCAATGTTTCTAACTCTCTATTCCTCTCCCTTTCTCTCTGTAAAAAAAATCAATAAAATATATTTTAAAAAAAAGAATGCCATTATACCTCCAAAAATCTTTTTTATTTTTTATTATATTTTTGACAAAAGGCTTATGTAGATACCCTCCAGTTGCTTGTAAGGCCACAATATTGCATGACCCCATGCAGTGTCTCATTCACAATTCATATGCTCAATCAGTATTTAGTAAGTGCCTATTATATATGTTCCAGGCACTGTCTTGGATGCTGGGGTTATAGACGTGGACAAAAATATAAAGACCAAGAAGTCCTGCTTTTGAGGATCTTATCTTCTATTAGTGAAATCAGAAAATAACAGCATATATGCCCAAGAACAAAATAAAGCAAAGGAAGGGGAAAGAAAGTGTGGCGGGGCTTAGAATTTTAGATTGTGTTGACCTGTGAGATAAGACAAAGGAAATGAGGAGCCTTCACATGCAGATATTTGGGAAAGAATACTAAAAGCAGACGGAAGTAGCGGACATGCCTGGTGTGTTGAGGGAACAGCAAGGAGGTCAGCGTGGATAGAGCAAAGTGAGTGATGGGGAGACAGAAAGAGGGTCAGCGTGCTAAAGAGGCCTAGATCAGGCAGGTTCTGAAGATCATTGGGGGGCTCTCCCTTTGTTGCTATGAATGAGACGGAAAGCCATCATTTGAGGAGCCATTTGATCCACCCTTTAACTTCCACAGAAGGCCTGCCACAGGAGGTTGGAGGACACTTGATTAAAATGTGGATTCTCATTCAGATCTGGGTAGTGAGAATGTTTAGGTGCAGGGTTCTACTATAATCTGTGTCCTCAATTGCCCTCAGCTGCATCCCATGTCCACTCAGCTTTGTGAAGAACTGCCTGCCCCATTATCCCATTTCAGCTTCCAGAGAGCAGATCATCAACCTACGTGTTGCCTCCTGGGTAATGCGGAATGAGGCTTTCTTCCAGTTAGGCTAATGAAGCCGCAAAGAGACTCCATACTTCCGCAAACCAGAGCTGACCTAGCACCTGAGAAACTCCCTGGGAGTTCCCAGGAAAGGATATTTGCAAGATCTCCGAGGTGCTTGTGTAGAATCCATGCAGCAGCATTACATGAGCCCTCTTAAATGAGTGGCTTTGCAATTTGTACATGAACATCCCCCGCTGGAATTTGAGCCAGGAACCTTGGAACTGAAAACTGTAACTGCTTTTTGTAGATGAAGGGGAATTCCCAATTACACAGATAAGCACAGAGCTTCCTCGGTCCTTCCTCGGTCTGGAATCGTTATGCAGCAGAGGTATCAGATCAGGCAGCAGAATGGCCTGTTCCATCAGAGCTCTTGAGTCCCCAGAAGCTCCTTGATCCAGGATAATTTTAGGCAAATCACTCCTCAACCAGCTAGGCAGTCCCAAGATCCTTCTCTGGTAGTTTAGCCCTAAGGAGCAACAAATTGTTTTCTATCAGATGTAACTCTGGTGTGCTCTTATATATATATATATTTTTCTATATAAATAGAAAGGGAAACTAGAAAATATAGCTTGGAAACGGATCGAAGAAAAACAAAAATCATTACTGGTTTTGAACTTTAGAAGCATAATTTCAGGTGAGAAATCCAAACTTTTTAAAAATAGACTCAAATGAAATGTATGGAAATTGGATGAAATATTTTTCCCCTTCAATTAATAGTTTGTTCCAAAGTGCTGGGTTTTAGAAAGGGAGATCAGTTGTATGCTTTGGGGAAGCTAATTTTTCCAAGAATGCAAAGAAGCCTAATATCCCAATACAAATTGTAGCAAGCCAGCCCTAACCATTTTTGGCTCAGTGGTTAGAGCATTGGCCCAAGACAGAAGGGTCACAGGTTTGATTCTGGTCAAAGGCAAGTACCATGGTTGCAGGCTTGATCCCCAGTAAGGGGGGCGGGGCAGTACAGGAGGCAGCTGATCATGTTTTTAACTTTTTATCCCTCCCCCTTCCTCTCTGTAAAATCAAATATATATATATAATTGAAGCAAGCCAGATTAAGTAATAATCTCTCTTTTGGGGGGTCTCAATGCATCAATTATTTCCTTTAAAAATAATAAATAAATAAAAACAACCCTTTTCTTCTTCTACCTTCTAGACCACATGAAACTTACTTTCTGTGAGTGGATACTTTCTGGGTTTTCCTAGTGAATATCATAGGCAGCTCTTGCTCACTTATTATACCTTACCTCCAGTTGCCTTGTATCTACACTTGTATTTCCACTTGCAAGTTAGAAATAATATGTAATCATTTGGAAAATGGCTGTCCCGGAGTATCTTAAAAGTACATTACCATTTTCTTTGTTCTCTTTAAGGTTTTATTATTATTTTATTTTCAATACATTCTTCTAGATAACCTCTGCTCAGTTGGTGTCTTTATTTTTCAGCCTGGCTGCCCACATTTTCATACTGTGCATCTCTCTCTGTCTATGCTTTCATGTCTGTGGTTATTACTGCTTGCACCTTTCCCCATTCCCCAACCATAAACACATTTTCCCAGGCCAAATATAAGCAGTGGTTTATTTGATCAGTATCTGTGTCTTTATGCTCCTTTTAAAGTCATTAGGAAAAATATTTTCCTGCAGACCAGATATTGAGAAGATTGTATACTACAAAAAAAGAAAAAGTGAAGCAAAAGAAATTACCCCAATGAGTTCCTCTGATCGCTCCAATAATTTTTCTTATCTCTACTTCTTTAACCATGGAAATGTATTTGTGTTTTCTTCCACCTTATTTCTACTAGACTGTGATCATCTTTGATTTTATTCATCTAATAACATTTTTCTATTTTTAGAAACTAGTGATTTATTTTGTCTTAAATTGATTTTTTAAAAAATAAAATAATACAATTTTTTTCACTTGACATGACATATATGAGCAGCCAAATGCCTTTTAAATTAACTGTGAAGCAAGATGATCTAATCAAGAGCAATCTCTAAAAATTATACAAGGAGACAACATGAATGCCAGCAGCTCTCTAATATAAGCCATATTAACAGATCAGAGCCTTCCTGTACTTCATTTTTCTGTGATGGCATAGAGAAGAGAAGGAGTTAGCAAGGAGAGTGACAGGACACCTGGTCAAGGAAGTCAGTGCAGAACTTCAATAACATAAATTCAGAATCGTGTTTTCTTTAGTTTTTGAAAGAGAAATGTACGGTTCTTAAATTGGGACTAGACTAGACAGCCTCTAATGTGATCTAGGTACAAACTTTTTTTTTTACCAAAAATTTGTAAAATTTCACATAATATTAAAATGAAAAAAAATAGAGCAGGACATATAAAAATAAAAGGCAGAAATAATTCCCTTGAATCTGGATTACATCGATTACCTAGGAATCCAGGAGTTGGCAGTAATCTTCAATAATATGATGAATTATTGGTAATACATAATACAAGTACATGGCTAGAATTTGGTTTATCAGATTTTGGCCAGGGAGAAGATTCTATTGACAGATTATACAGATTTGAAAACTGAATTGACCTGGTTTTTAAACAATGATTATGCTTAACATTTACAAGATCTACTTGCAGTTATTTTATAGTGAATATGTTATGGAGATGTGCAATTTTGAGTTAACAATGGTCATTAACTAACTCTAATTAATGTTCTAGTAATGCATAGACTGGTTAAGGTTCAACAAAAATGCATCCATTTATTCAGGAAATAGTTATTGATCTCTTATATGCAAGGGACTATTTGGGACAACAAGTTTTACAAACATAAATCTGTCAGACAAGTCTTTTGAAGTAATTGCAGTTCTATGGAAATTAAAAGATAATTATAAGCAATAGAGAAAGTATTTGACCTAAGAGGGGTACAGACTGATGAAAGAGACAGTGAGGCTTACACTACAATTTTTATTCATAATAAAATTAATGCAAAATTTTAAAAAATGATTATTTATTATAGTAGTGTTGACATTTTCTAGCAGTCCTAGAAAATGGGTGAGGAGGTATTGGAAGAGTTAGCTATTACGGGGGTTTGGGGAACTATAGGACTTCTGGGGGGAAAAAAAGGTGGAAATCTTTCCTTTATATTCATTTTCTTTCCCTCAGCTTCCATTCTGACCCTAATTAAAATTTACATTTCTTTTGTTCCTCTCTTCCTACCTCAGTGACCTGATATTGCCTATTAACCACTTACCAAGAGTCTGTGCATGTATATACAATAAAGATGTTAATACAGAGGATATACAGGGAGGTTCAAAAGTCAGCTGGCTTATAGTGATTCAAGTCAATGTTCATTCTAAAGATGAACAAAATTATAAAGTTTTCCTTCTCAGGGACAAATGTGTGTGAGGTATTTTTTCCTGGATGTTGTTCCATTTTCTCAGAAGGAGCATGGTTGGATTACCATCTGTGATGGAAAAAATAAAATATTAAGGAAAGCAGACTGTTTAAATAAAACGAGTATCCCCACTCCAAAGAAAGAGTTCATTGACCACAATATCATATTGCTGTTCTGTTATACCCAGAGTTCAGGGTCCCCAAAAATCAACCACTAAGGAGCCTTTTCCGATGAAAAAGCAAAGAGTCTTTATTCAAACCCGGGTTTGGCTCTCAGCCTCTTTCTGGCGCAGCAGCGAGGAGAGAGAGCGAGCCGGGCGGGAACAGTGAGTTTTATGGGGTAGGATAATTAGGGGGCTTAGGAAAGTGACGAGGGTTAAAGAGATTGGTCACTTGAATTGGGGTCTTTCTGTGGTTTAGCCTTATTGGGACCCTCGCTGTGTTCCTGGAGCTTCATTGGTCCATTCGGGTGGGAGTCGGGGAAGCTAGGACATGGCTGGCATACCTGTGGCCCCTCCCATAAAAGGGGGTTGGTTTAGGCAGGGGGCCCAGCCCTATAGGACAAGATGGAGGGGAGTTCATTTCCTTTCAGCTCCACAATTTCAGTTGTCCTCATTTTTTTCTTAAAACAATTTGTGTACAAGTTACTAAAGAAATAAATGAATTTTATTTCAAGATTTTCTGAATACTGACAAATTCTGGTTTGGAATGTAAGATATAACCAATTATTTGAGAAGATGTGAGGCGAATTATCTTAGTATTTAAAAAAAAAACACACGATTTTTGTGTTTCTTTAAAGTCTGGTTTGTGCTTCTATGAATAAGACTTATGGTACGTGAAATCAAATTCTCAGCTGAACTCAGAAGATTCTAATTTTGATCATTTTATCACTATGTAGGCGAAAAGAATAAATAAAACTTGTCAGATTCCAGAACATTTGGTTGAGTCAATAACACCTCTGTGCACTTTTCTTAGAGCAGCAGAAAACTGTGACTTTGCTCATTTCAGTGTTTGCAGGAGATTCTGTGAGCGCCGGTAATGGTTGAGGGATTTCATTTGTGTGTTTGATTTGGATTTTTCTATTTTGTTCGCAGTGTGTATTCTAGCCTGGGTTCTCCTTAAAGCCAAGCTTGAAGCAAAAGCTTGTGTGCTATTTCCTTTTTTCAGGAGCACAGTCTCAGAAAAGATGGAGTCAGGCAAATCTCTGCTCACTTCCCGGGGCAATCTGTCATGGGAGTGATTCCATCTCAGGGAAAATCCTCCGAAGGGAAGTTTCTTTACTAGTTCAGTGTCCTGCCTCCTACTGGCCAAAGGCTCACCCTCCAGTAGGCAAGCTCCTCTACTCTCCTGGCTGAGCATGCGTGGTAGCTGATCAAGTCTCACAGCCTCACTGTCAACAGGCCATCACCGGGTGGGCAACGGGTAAGGGAGTGGCATTTTGAGTGAGAATGAAACAAAGCACCTGCTTGTGATTGGCCCACATTATCCTGACTTGCATCCACATAGAATTAGTGACTCAGTGGCAGCCAGAATAAAAAAAAAAATGCCAAAGGGCCAGGGGACAAGGCAAAAGGATCCTAAGTAGCATAGAAGTGGTTTGACATTTAGTACATGTGCAGGAGACCTACCCTGGACCAGCGGCCACTCTCCCCAGGGATTTGGCATCCAACAATGGCAGGGAAGGCTGTGATGGTCGTTATTGTAATCTCTATTCAAGAAGGTTAGGAGTTAGATCCAACTCAGGTATTTTTTTTTCCATTACAAACTCAATTATTTATTGATACAAATATATTTATTCTTTTATGTGCCTCAAGCATATATAGTGCTGTGTTAAGTCCTGATAATATAGAATTACATTTGATATTCTTACATAGTTGGACTAGATGATTGCCTAGTGAGAAGACAGGCATAAAATGATTTTTAAAACAGAGTAATTCTAATTACAGCGTGTTTTATATGCTGTATGTCATTCTGTTCTCTCATCAAACCTGTGAGGTAGCTGCTGCTGTCAGCCACTTAACAAATGGAAAAATATTAAATTTGAAAGAAGCGTCTTACCTCAAATTCCTCAGTTATCAAACGTGGCTTCCCAAATGCCTAATCCTCATGAATTTATAAACAGTAACTTTGTACACCTGAGTTGCACATGTTTAAGTGTATACACATGTGGATGTGTGCTACTGAGTAAAACAAACTAGGAAATCACCCACCATGTGTTTAAATGCTTGTACCTTCAAAAACTTGAAACTTTATTTTGTGAACTTATGGCAACTCTTTTAAAAGTCACTCAAAGGCAAATCATCACTATTGGAATTGGCAAAATTAGGCGTGTGTGAATTCTGAAGAATCGAAGGAAACACAAGAGATAAATCTATCTTGAAACTGGCAAAAATGAAAGCTTACAGAAGCACTAATTCCAGAGCACTGCACTTGGGGACAGATTTTACTATTGTCATTTTTTTTTTTACTCCCAATAGTAAAATAGGGCAGAATATAAAAGGAATCAATCACATATGAACAAGGTAAGAAAAAAGTATGAAAAAGAAAGAAAAAAGTGTATGAATGAAGTGTGTGTGTGTGTGAGAGAGAGAGAGAGAGAGAGAGATTTTGATCATTAGGTAATCATTTTAATTTTTTAATTTGTACTCCCAAGTTATGAGAAATCTATATGGGCTTTATATGTAAACATATGGACATTTGAATCTTCCTCCTCCCCCCCCCATTTTTTTAAGTTATGATGATAAATAAACTGATTTCTAGATTTTTTTTTTCATTTGGCAAAAAATCCAACCAACCAGTTTACCAAACAAATCAATCAACAAACAAAACCATACATGCCAAAGACAGCTGAACAGTGCTGCCACCTACTGACTTCTCAGAGAGCTGTCAATCGCTCCTGTGAATCCATTGTCCCCTGCAGTGCCCTAGAATATGATGGCATTCAAATGACAAGTCCATTGGATTTTCTTCAGAAACAGTTTCTCAAATCATCCGGAGGAAACCATTATTATAATCCCTTTAAAAAAATTCCAGCTTGCAGTTAATAGTAGATTATGTAACACTGAACTATGTTTCACACACTCAAAAAAATGTAAGCTGTCTGTGTGTATGCGAGTGTTTTCTATTGAAACAGATGGTCATATTAGGGTAATTTCTGTTTCATTGCGCTAAGGAAGTTTATTGGAGGCAGAAATAAAAAGGACACTGAAGGAGCATCATGAAGGATAAAACACATTCTAAGAACCAAAGACTGATACATTAATAAAAGAATGGTTCATAGAATATTAGAGTTTTATTTAGGCAATTGTTTCAAAATTCACCAGGTGATACGGAGAGCATATCCTGTGTGCTGATCAGCCAATCACCTCCTTACAAAAGGGAGGGGGCAAAGCCATCCTGGCGGGAAGGCTCCCTGACAACCCGAATGAGCGTTGGTAATGGTCTTTGTTTGCCTAAAATGAAAAGTTATTACCTTTGCTTGTTATCATATGGAGCTATCATGGGTGTCTCTTTCCAGACACTAAGTATCATCAATTACAATGATCTCAATTAAAACAGGGAGTAGGAGATGTGACATTCAAAATTAATACAATATTCCCTTGACTGACATCCTCTGTAAGTTTCTCTTAAGTCACATGTACTCTAAAAATCTGGTCGCCTGCATTAACTGACATCACCTTAAACATCTTTAAATTGCTAAAATGAGTCAGGGTACAAATGCATCTGCTCTAGGAATTTAATGTTCTAGGTCTTCTAGCATCAGTGGATTGGGTACCTGATTTTCACAGTATGTACCACATCTGCTACAAGCAAAATATGACCTAAGCATGTGGAACAAATATATGGACTTCCAACAAACTGGATTTTCAACTTTGTAATGTCTTAGATATAACTAAAATATTCTACTGTTTGATGCCTTTTAAGCTTTTATTCATCAGCTCTTAAAGCTAAATAGGTCATAATTTATATTCTCTGCATAAATATTTTCAGGTTACAATATGCTTCAAGGAAGATATTCCACATATGTAATTGGTACATAATTTTAAACAAAATACATAAATGCAACAATAAAAGGCTAGATTTATTCTAATATTAACCCATGGTATTAACCCTATTTAAAAAAGCTGATGAGTATATTTTACTAGATAAAAATGATGGGAAAAACTACACAGTACAATAGTAGATAAATGTTTAGGGATTTACTTGTCTTTCCTTAAAGTTTTATAGTATGTATACAGTTGATTATTGGACTTTTCCCATTTGTGAGGATATGTGGAGTTTTCATATATTTACTGTTCCCACAACTAATATTGAACTTTGGTTGGTTAGGAGTTTCTTTCCTAGACAGTTCTCTGAAGCAGTGCTACTGCTTTTTGTAAAATGGGCTGTACAGGTACATTAAAGCAGATAAACAACTCTCTACAAAATAGCAAGCAGACAGATGTTTTAGTTTCCATAGATACATTTTTAATGTCAGTTAGTCCGATGCCACACGAAAGAGTTTCTA
Source organism: Lasiurus borealis (assembly GCA_004026805.1). Lineage (NCBI taxonomy): Eukaryota > Metazoa > Chordata > Mammalia > Chiroptera > Vespertilionidae > Lasiurus > Lasiurus borealis. Next base: position 14,030 of record PVJN01019946.1, read on the forward strand.
CCAGGATCCATGTCTGTTTTTCTGCTCTTTCCTCGTGGATGAGATAATAGTTTGATTTATAACATGTCTGTGAAGTTAAGACCCCGAGTACACTAATGCATTGTGTGCTTCAATTTTCATGAATTTAAGAAAACGTTATAGCTTTTCATTTGAAAATATGTCTAGTAGATGTAGTAAAAAAATACCTTGTACACTGTTAATTCTCTTGGCTTTTCCATTTTGCTTGTTTTCTTCTTTTTGTTAAGTGATAATTAATTAGTGAAGGTATTAAAGAGTACCAGACTATGAAACAGAGAAGATGAGGGAAATTTCAAGAGAAAGAATAAACATGGTAAACTGAAATAAAGCAAAATCTGGTGCCTGAGTAGTCCTTTCTAGAGTTGTAATGTGCTTTGGCCCCGAGTATGGTTTGGTACCTTTAACACACTTTTAAAATGAGCTCAGGACTTCAGAGACCTTAAACTTTAAAGATATGAATTTAATTATATTCTTACAAAATGAGATGAGTGTAATTATTTTATTTAATTGAATGTTAATTTGCCCGTTTCTTGAAGTGTTACCATCTCATTGTTGAAACCATTACCTAGCACCTCGAATGAAAAGACACATATGATAATTAATAAAGCAACAGCAAAACACTGGGAAGCGAGGCTAAAATTGTTCTCCTCAAAGTTTAGTATTGGGGAAAGAAATTAAAGATGCATTGCATGAATGTAATGTACTATAAAAGCTTAAAGGAAAATGATTTAAATTAAATTTTCAATGTCTTGTCATTCAAACACAGTGACAGACATATTTAATCATGTTATTTTTTTTCAGCTAGTATTGTACATATTTTGCAGTACAATATAATTGTATGTCTATATAGGTTGTGCTTTATTTATAAACTATTAGGAATATTAAATTACTGAATGTGAATACTGATAACATTATTTTAAATAAAGTTCAGTGATGCCAATGGTTTTTACCATTTTGATGTCATAGAAATGTAATCAGGGTCTTATACTATGAAATACATGGTACATGAAGATGGTTTTGAAGGAAGTATCTGGTAATATTTACCTACATGACTTAATTTGGCCAATGCCATATATATATAGATAATCTGCTGTAAGTTGAGGTAGTTGGTTACAGAACTACTTCATTGTTTTAATTTTTTATGGGAATTAATATTTAGTTGATCCATTAAAATCATATGGGACAATACTTATTTTCCCATACATAAAAAATGGGAATGCATAAAATCTATTCATATATTTTTATAAAAAAATGTCATTACCTGAAACACAAACCAAAAATTTAATTCCTTTTTAAGCAAAAATATGCGTGTTCATCTTTAACTCAGATAAAATTATGTGTGCTTGAATTCTGAGTAGATGGCAAATATTAGAACTTTTTCTTGGGATGAATCTCACTTACAAGAAGGACAAATAAAAAATAAATTTCCCAAGAGTACTACTTCTAGTGAAATATAATGACTATAGTATGAGAAAAAAAACACAAGTTTACAGATAATAGAAGTTTACTCCTGCTAACTTGACACTCCCAATATTTAATAACTTTTGAGTCCATACTCCATGTCCAGCACTTAAGTTAGGCACTAACAACTATTACTTGAAACTATTAAAAATAGTTCTTTCTAAATCTTAGTTTGAGACAGGATACTTTTATATAGCCTTAAGTTGTGTAGATGAGTCTAGAATATATTATTTAAGTTATCTATGAGAAATGAATAATTTTGCTGACCTAAAAGTTTTGCAAGAGTTGAAATTTAGTTTGATTTTGTTGCTTAAATCAGCATAGTTTAGTTTAGTCCTTGTGCTAGGTTCTATATGTCCTCTACCTATCTTTGCTCTTCTCTTACTACCCTCTTCCCTGACTAAGAATAGTTATGTTTTGGCTATGCTTTAGATCAAATTCTCATGACCACCATTCTCTGAGGCTTGCATCAATTTCTATATACTTGATATACTTACTATTCCTTCTTGCATCCTTCCTTCTCTCTTCACCCCTCACTAGTGCCCTGTCTCCCTTCATTTTCTCATAGCCTCACCTCTTGAAAGAATAGATTAAACTTGCTATCTTCCCATTTTCACCTCCAGTTCCCTCTTCAAACCATTAGTCTGTCTCCTGTTACTAACACATAAGCAAAACGTTTTTCGATAACACTACTAACGCCTGTCCAGATTGCTCAGTGGTTGAGCTTCGACCTATGAACCAGGAGGTCACAGTTCGATTCCCGATCAGGGCATATGCCTGGGTGGCAGGCTTGATCCCCAGTATGGAGTGTAGGAAGCAGCTGATGAATGATTCTCTCTGATCATTGATGTTTCTATCTCTCTTTTCCTCTCCTTTCCTCTCTGAAATTAACAAAAATATATTTTTAAAAAAACAACACTACAAATAACTTCCTAAGTGCTGATTTCAATTCCAATAGCCTTTCTTCACTCCTCTTATATTGACATTCTGGATTTGATATTGTCAGTTATTTCATTTCTTAAATTGTATTTATTGTTGACAGTATTACAAATGTCACCCATCTCCCTCTCTCCCCCACCGGGCCTTTCCCACACTATAATCTGTGTCCAGAGTTGTGCGTATATGCATATATATTCTTTGGTTAATTTCTTCCTGACCCTTCCATCCCATCTGCACTAAAATCTGTCATTCTGTTCCATACATCTATGCCCCTGGTTCTATTTTGCTCATCAATTTATTTTGTTCATGAGATTCCCCCACATTACTCTTCATTGGACCCTCTCCCATCCCCCTAATTTGTCATCTCAGTACTCTTCCCCCGTGTTTTGTCTTTTTGCCTACTGCTCATGCTCATGTATGTCTCCTCCCTTTGGAGGAATCTCATCCACATCCATAGCTTCAATCATTCTACATATTCTGGTGACTCTTCCTTCCATTCATGTGTTTATTCAATAAAAATTGATTGCCCACCTGTGATATGCAAGGCACTGTTCTAAAGGGTAGAGAGTAAAACTTACATAGGAATGACCTCATCGGACTTTTATTACATATGAATGACCTCATGATAATTTTATTACAGTTGGTGGAACAGACAGTAAACAGGTAAATCAATAATATGCGTATTTATTGTCTGGTAATCATAAGGACTATGGAGAAAATAAGGAGGATAAGGATTTGGAGGCTTACAGAGGGGAGTGTGATATTTTAGTTCAAATTGTTTGAGAAGGCTTCTTGAGGAGATTTAAGCAGAAACCTGAATAATGTCAAAGCTAGCCCTGCTTATATCATCATCTAGCCCAGTGGTTCTCAACCTTCCTAATGCCTCAACCCTTTAATACAGTTCTTTATGTTGTGGTGATCCCCAACCATAAAATTATTTTTGTCGCTACTTCATAACTGTAATTTGCTACTGTTATGAATCTTAATGTAGATATCTGTGTTTTCTGATGGTCTTAGGAGACCCTGCTAGCTGTTTGCGACCCACAGGTTGAGAACCGCTGATCTAGCCAGTAGCACTAATTCAAAATATGAAAATCTTTGGCACTTCCTGTCTCTCATGTCCCTATTCTATGTGATATTAACTATTGTTGGTATTAGCTCTTAAATTATCTTATAAATCAATCCACTCCTCTTCATCTCTACCACCATTACGACCACCACCCCAGTGCAGACTGTCATCAACTCTCATTTGAACTATAAAATAGCCTCTTAGCTCTATTCATTTTTATATTTACTCTTTAACCAGCCCTAATACACACTGTAGCCAATGATATTTTCTCAAAATAAAATTTAGTTGTTTTGCTTCCCTGACTTCCCAATTAAAACAATGACTTTCATTGCTCTTAAGATAAAAGTCAAAAATCCCTCGAGTGAATTACGGAGCTGCATATAGGCCTCATCTCACACCAAGATCCCATCTCATTATTTCTGCCCAGCTACATTGGATTTTTTATAGACTTGCCAAATTTCATAATTCCTCTGATCTCAGTTTTGCATGTGCTATTCTCTAAGACCTAACGCCAAATTGCCTAGTTAAAATGCAACTATATTGCTTACTGTGTGTCTTTTGCAAAGTCACTTAACATTGCCATGCCTCAGTTTTATTATCTGTAAGATGGGATAGTAGTAGTATGTATTATGTGAAGTTGTTGTATAAAGTGTGTAGGACAGGGAGGTTTTCATTATGGAAATTCTTGCTGATATGTCACAGTGCTTAGCATATAATAGATTCTCTGTAAAAACTTCTAGAATGATAAACAATTGGAAGTCTAGATGTATTTATGTATTTGAGCATGTATTTATGTATTTGAGCATAAATACATCTAGATTTCCAACTCGCATGGGAATCAAGTTATCCTTCTTTAGCCCAAGAATATGGTAGCCAATCTGTACAATATCCCTGTAGGTAGTTTCTCATTTCCATTAATTGATTTTTATTTTGTTAAACCCAATATTGTCTTTAGTGATGAAATGGTTGTAATACCTGATACACAATGATTAGGGATGAAGCAATTTCTTCACAGATGGTATTTGAGCTTTCTGTTTCATGCTTAGATTTACTCTAGATTGCACAGGAATGACTTATTTTTAAAAAGTGGGCATAAGCAAAATAAATATGTGAATGAATGAATGAATGAATGAATGAATGAATAAATAAATAAATAAATAAAAATATAAGAGGATATAAACTCCTCTCCTCAACAGAAAAGAATGATTGACACATCCATGAGTAGTAGCTCAATTTATGTTTACATTGTAATGAATAACCGCTTGATAGTGTAATAAATTATGCTTCCTGCAAATGTTAATAGATGAAAATAGATGAACTTTGGGCTATCAAATTTAAAATGTTAGATTTTATAAAATAGTTAAAACCCTGAAGAAACATCTGATTTTCAGTATTCTACTAGTAATACTATGCCATCTAAAGCATTTTAGGAAAATACTGTACTAACATGAAAATGCAGCTTCTTTGTAAGTTAATTTCTGTCTAGTTCTGCCAGTCGATTCTGATAGAAATTCAGAAATGCTATCATCAATAATTTATTTAAACATTATTTATCAAACTCTATATGTTGGATGCACTATTAGGTATTAGTGGATATGATGATCTAGACTTAAATAATTTTAGTTCATATGGGTAACTAAATTTGATGGTAGACCTGTAAATAGAAGAGTTTTTAATGAATTAAGTGATTGGTATTTTTAATTGAGAACACTGAAAGACATTAAATATGTATCCATGAATATTATAGCTTTCCCAAAGATGTTTTGAATATTATAAGAATAGGAAAGGTGCCTTTAATTATTTTAATCTCTCACCATTCTTAGTTTTGATTCCTTTTAGTGAAGCTCTCGGAAGGAGATAGCCTATCTAATAAAAGTGTAGTGTGCAAATTTTGCCCTCCATCGGGAGTTCGTCAGGGAGTTGTTTGACCATGGGGCAGGGCTGGCCGGGGGAAAGGAGGGAGGCCCTGGCTGGTAGCTGGCAGTGCAGAATTTCATGCACTGGGTCTCTATTATGATATATAATGCCCATGCTAACAGATATGTACAGTAGATCTACATACATATTTTATATTTTACAATTATATTTTTTGTATTTTCATTCTACATATTTTAAACATTTTAATCAAAAAATACTTTACCTCTTCTTGTGTTTAATCTTTGAAGAGTATATAGGTATATTTTTTTAATGCACTATATTTCTACTTAAAAAAGATTCCTAAACTTTACTGGTCTTTCAAAATATATTTTAAGTCTCACTTTTGTTAGCAAACATTGCTAAATTCTCCATTCACATTTCATTTTCCATCCCCAGGTATGCCTACATTATAGTATTTATCACAATCTGCCATGCATTCTATCTCTGTAAAAGTTGTTGCATAGATTTGAGAGGATGTGCACATGTGTAGTTGCCCATTGGCTCTAGAATATTCTACGTGTCTGCTAGAGTATTTTGTCCATTATTTGTCCTCCAAGAATACTTGGATTAAAACTCAACTTCTCCGGGATATAAAATTCAAAAGAGTCTCCCTCAGTGATACATTCTGATTTAAGTTCAACATAATAATGATAATAAGAAGGCTAAACAAATATATACAGTGGAGTTTCTCCTCAGTTGTCAACACCTCAGCCAGAGTCCTAGAAACATACATTCTAAATGAAGTACTCAGTTTTGTAAAAACTCTCATTTAAATATCCTACTATTATAAATGTCAAAAATTGGATTTTGTTTCTTGGTAAAGTTAAGATAGCATTTTATTTTAAGGTTTGAATAGCTTGACTATCCTGGTGTTGAAGTCATTTACATTCCCTCACAATATACAGAGCAGAAATTAAGTTTGGTTGGAGTACAATAAGAAAAATAATCCGGCTAATTCTAATGGATGCAGAGCTATTTTATAAAAATATTGGTACTCAATGTAGCTCATGGGTTCACAGATCGTCAAAATTAACATATAGTTTCAAGGAGCCTTTTGTGACTAAATTCAAAGAAAGTACCATTGTGTTTTAACAGATTTTTTGGGGGCAAAAAAACATGGTATTGCTACCAGAATCCTGATGTAGAAAAAAAAATACTATTTCACTTTATTTTCATTTCCTTGCATATGATTGTGTTTACAGTGTCATTATCCGCAAAAGCCTTCCATGGAGTATTTTTTTTTCTTGTAATTAAAACAGTAGGAATTAATGACAGACTGGGGAAGCTTGCTGTTTTGTAATAATGAATTGGACTATTTGAATGGGTAAAAAATGTTAATACAGCGATTATTGCAGACTGAGCTAAGTCTTCTCATAAAAGACAAAAGTATTAAATTTGCATTAGATGTTTTTTTAAAAATGAAGCTGAATACTGTGAAGCCATAGAGAGGTAGTCCAACTTTGCCAAATATTATTACAATTGTAAAGAAATATAGAAGTTATGATTCAAATAAATTCTCCCTGACAGCAAGATAAACCCACTGATTTTTATAACCCACGGTCACCAGTTTCATTAAATCCATATATTTACTTCCTTAGCTTGTGTGTGTTACTTCATTGTACTACTCTTTTAGTGGTTGATAAAGGGTCTAGAGTTTCTTAGAGTTAGTGTTACCGGATTGAGGGGTTTATTCGCCTGCTTACATCAAGGCTCAATAATACAAAAAAAAAAAAAGGAGTTTGCAACAAAGAAAGTAAGGATTTATTAAGGAGATAGAACCATGGCCAGAGTCACAAGTAGCTGGTGCTGAGACCTGGCTCCCTGATGATTTCTAAAGGATGAGTTATACAGAGGAAAAGTCATTAATCATGGTGACCAAGGGAGCTAGGGTCATTGTCAAGGTCACGATCTCTACTGATTGGTCAGCACTAGGACAGTGGATAGTTTCAGAGAAAGCAGTGACTATTTATTGATTTATATTAAAAAGGAACACAGCCCTAGCCACTTTGGCTCAGTGGATAGAGCATCTGTTTAAAGCAGTAACTCTCAACCTTTCTAATGCTGTGACCCTTTAATACAGTTCTTCATGTTGTGGTGACCCCCAAACATAAGATTATTTTTGTTGCTACTTCATAACTGTAATTTTGCTACTGTTAATGAATCATAATGTAAATATCTGTGTTTTCCGATGGCATTAGGTTCTATAGCAGCAGTTCTCAACTTGTGGGTCGTTACCCACAGGTTGAGAACAGCTAGCAGGGGTCACCTAAGACCATGGGAAAACACAGATATTTATATTACGATTCATAACAGTAGCAAAATCACAGTTATGAAGTAGCAACGAAAATAATTTTATGGTTGGGGGTCACCACAACATGAGGAACTATATTAAAGGGTCACAGCATTAGAAAGGTTGAGAATCACTGGTTTAAAGCATCGTAGGGGGAGTGTAGTAATGCATGGTGAGGGGATATTTAGGTAAAGGGAATAGTATCGAAGATAAGAAAGACAAAATAACTTTCAGGTTAGCTTGGGCTGTAGAGTGCTAGCTGAGGAGTTTCAAGAAAAGAAGCGAGGGTGACAAGCAGAGTCGAGTTGCTAAAGGATTTTCTTTGGCTACAGGAGAGGAAAGGTGATTCATTGCTTGTGCATGTGTGTGTGCATGTGTATACACATGTGTTAGAGGGAGATGGGAGATGATGAAATGACAGAAAGTGCATGGGCACCAAGATACCAGCATTTTCACTGGAGTTCAACCTGAGGGTTTCATGACTACGGATGTCAGTTAAGAGTCCTGAGATAAAGAACCAATAAAGTGTCTATGAACATCTGTGAGGCTCTCTGGGGTACCCCCAGAAATACCTAGAAAATATTTCTAAGGGGCAAGCAGGTTGAGCCTAGAGAAAGTGAAATCTGTGTTATTCCTGTGACACAGTCTGAATCCTGAAACCTATATGTACAACAGAAACCCAGAAGACAACTTCTCACCAGTTAAAATAGGAATAGGCCATCCGCCTTTCATAATTCTGTGAGACCTGATTCTCCTGTGATGATGTTGAGCTAGAAAATGAGTGAAAATATAAAGCAAACATCTTCTTATGTCCCTTTGCAGGGGTTAGAGAGAAGGCCCTAAGATTCTGTCAGAGAGAGCGTGCCAAAATTAAAACAAAGGAAACGCATGACACTGCGCTTCCAAATAAACTGTGAGGGAGACCGGCGTGGCTCAACGGATAGAGCATCGGCCTGCGGACTGACGGGTCCCGGGTTCGATTCCAGTCACGGGCATGTGACTCTATTCCTCTCCCTTCCTCTCTGTAAAAAATCAAATAAACTGTGAGGGATTGAGAGGGAAACGCAAAGCCCGGGTTCAGATCCTTGTGAGGACTCTGCAGAGGAGCACGGGTCAGAGCAGATGATGGAGAAGTAGCTAGTTGACTTCCAGTGGGAAGTGTGTGGGTACCACCCTGAGAGTTTTACATGCGCCGGGTAAGCACTGGCACAGTCGGCCCAGGAGAGCACTTAGTGTTCAAGGAATTCCACTCTCTCTTCTTGAGAAGAAGATACTTATTTAAAAATATTCAGCGCTTATAATGAAATTCAACTGCCCGAACTCATAAGTGAGTAAACTACACTCAAGAAAGCACTCACTGAAACTCTTTCATTTTGCCTGATGGCAGAAGTTTTGCTTTGTAACAAAGAATATTTCAGAAAAAAATTGATACCTTTATTATAAGAAAATCGTAGAGACATATTCCCACGTATTGAACTGCCTGGCTCTCAACCCGCAGCCTGCAACTCTGTGGAAATACAGAATATTAGGAATGATCTGTTTCTGCTCAATTATAGCTCAGGCGTCAGACACTCAACCTCTTCCCTGTAGCGTTTGAATGTGTTTGCACAATATGTGTGCTCAGAGAAAGGCTCGGCTGCTATCTCTTAATCTAGAGGTTGCTGTATTAATAGGTTGCACACTTCATTGATTTCTAATTAATTTCTTAAGAGACGCAGAGGGTAACTACTGCATCCCGCAGATACCTTTGTTCTCAATGCAACCCACGTCTGTATTGATCAGCTGCCTAAAGAGCAGAAGTAATCCATTTTAAGTACACTTCTCTGAGAGTGCGGACACTCCACAATTCACTCCTCCCATTGTAATTATATTGGCAAGAGGTCAGGGAGAGGGAAAAACTGTGCTGTGTTCAGTATTCCCTTGATCCAGGCCAATAAGCTTTTTCCTGCCATTTATTTAGTCAGAAAACAGGAGCTTCTCACCTATGCTTTTTAATCTTCCTTTGTTTACTTGTGTATTCGATTCTTGTTATTGTCTTGTCCTTTAAGAGAAGTTTGAGTTTCAAGGTGGATGACCTGCAAATTCTTCCAATGGAAATCTTCAGAAGTTTTAGAGGAATATTTGGAGAAATGTTAGAACAAGAAGGAAAAAAAATACTATTATCACTGCCAGCTTCAGAAATCTGTAAATAACATCCACCTACACTCCTGCTAATATTCTAATATCACCTCCCGGGGTTTGGGCCTCAGAGTTTGCTTTTCTCCATATCACAAATACTGTAAGCTTTTAAATTTGATCCACCTGTACTAAAAGAAAAAAATCACCACTGCTTGGGCAACCTTACAGATTTTGGTTTTATCATTCAGTTAACCCAACTACACACATATAGTTAAATGGCAGGCAATCTAAAAATTGTCAAAAATACATAGTTCAATTCACAAACATTTGTAAAGTGCCTCCAGAGGCACCCTACTAAGGGAAGCCAGCGAAACTAAACAGGTCTGTTTATAAACCTCAAATGTTTATTATGCACATGAGTTTTTATTTCATTGAATTCTCAAGCACCCCTGGTCAGTACAATGATCATTCAGTCACACAGCCATCTATTATTAGTTTCATATGTCATTTCATAGTCTATTGGCTAGAACTGTAAAGTTACTGCCTCAGTTATATGGTCAAGCTTCCTGCAGTCAAGGCTTGTTGGTTCTGAGCTTTGTCCTCCACTAGCTGTGACCCTTGGTCAAGTATCTTAGTTCTCCGATCCTCAGTTTCCTTGTCTTAAAATGGAAATAACAGCAGTATAGACCTCTTTGGGTTCTTCTGAGTTCCTCTATACAAAGCACTTAAAAGAGTGCCGTGGCACAAAGTGCTTAAGTAACTATTAATGTTTATATATACAAACATTCATGATAATAGCCTACATAATTATATTTTGTCCTCCCCATGTGATTCCAGTGTTCACAAATAATAAACATCCCCATGTTGTATTTTCCATTGCTATGATTGCATCCAGATTCTCCTAGGCTAAAATTAGTACTAAATAGCACATCATTTGTATTATTAAAGCAAATTTATAGGATTGTGCAAATAGTGTTAGTGCTCAATTCTGTTTGTTTAGTGTCAAAGATATGGAGATAAGCTTGGTGCCCATCATCAGGGAAATAGACAATAAATTGACAGTGTATGTCTGTGTCGTATATGTGTATATGTCTGAGTTTGTGTGTAAAACTTAATGCAACAATGATAAGGAATAAACTGGATTGCATATAGCAACATATTCGAATCTAAAGAAAGCATAATGAACAAAACATGAGCCTATCCTGTATAATCAAAGGCTAATATGCAAATAGATTGAATAGTGGAACAACCAATCACTATGATGTGCATTGACCCCCAGAGGGCATGTGCAGAACATAGCAGACATTGGCTGGTGGTAGGATGGTGGAGCAGATGAGAAGGGTTGCCAGACCAAGGGAGGGCGCTAGTAGCTATCGTCAAAGCAAGCCTCTGGTGGTTACTGAAAATTCTTTGCTATAGCACTCCGCAGTCCCACCGGTGCTCGTACCTGCTGCCAGCGCCTTCCCCGCTTGTACCCACTGCTGAGCTGACCCACTCACACCCATTGCCAGTCCCTGGCACTGGCCCTGATCACTCAGTACCATAAGCAAGTGCGAGCGGTGGCTGCTGTCCCTGATTGCCCCTGAGGGCTTCTTCATCTCCCTCTGCTCCTGAGGGGCAATTGGGGCAGCAGCCACTGCTTGCACCCACTGACAGCACCAGTCCCAATCACTCCACTCCATCAGCATGTGGAAGCAGCAGTGTGAGCAGGGCTGCCAGCAGACAGGGGGCTGGGGGCCGCAGTGGGAGGGTCCAGGCAAGGATGTGGAGGATGGGCCGAGACCTATCCCTGTGCCTACCACAGCCTCATGGCCCACAGTTGCTTTCAAGATGCATGAATTCATGCACTAGGCCACCGGTTTAAGAGATAATACTATTTATGTATTAGAAATAGCAAATACACTTTTAAAAATATAGATAAAATAAGTAAAATATTGATAATAGATTGGAAGAGGATGATGCCATGGATGTTTATAATGGATAGAGGAATGGGATTTGGGTGGAGAATGGAAGGGAACAGCAATAATAATACACATGAATTATAGAGTAGGGCTAGCTCAAAATGATGTGTACTTGAGATTACAAAAGAAAACAAAGGAGAAATTCACACACATTGCCTTAGGTTGGCTCCCAGAAAACAGTCTCTGAGACTGACTTGCATATATGATGTCATCTGGCAAGTGTTCTCAGGAACAACATCTATAAGGCAGTGACAAGCAGTATTACATAGAGGGGAAATTCTGGGCTATCATTAAATTGCAGCCGAGGTCTCATCCAATTCTATGCGGTACCCTGGAACCAGATAGCCAGTCATAATTGTCCAAGGGGGTGTGGCCTTTGTAGGTCTGTATCAACTGATTGCTGAATGTTGCTGCCTCCTCCCTTTACCGTTGGGTTGGGGATTTCAATACCTCAAAACTGATGCAACTTTAATGAGAGCCAGCAGCAGCCAGCACATTCGAAAGCTGAACTTATCAATACTTTGGCACCGCAAGAGGTTTCTGGGTGACACACCACAGCATCTACTATATGCATATGAACACATTCAAAAAGTATTATGGGGACTCTGTGAAAACATGTTTCCGATTGCAACAAATAATATTTTCATTGCACATTATTCAAATGACAGATATTTGGTTGTCTTCAATATTTCAAAATCTCAAGGACTATAACCTGGCCAAGTCTCTTGAAGATCAATTGGAAGGTGCAATTGGAAGATGTGAGAATTAAGCATTGGTAACACCAAGCCAGTTGAGGACAGTCATGTGAATCTGCATTCTTCCTCTGAGAAGAATGATAGGAAGAACATTCAGGGACAAAGCTAACGAGAAACACATCAAATCCAAGTGGCTAGTTTAGTTTAGTTCAGTGTACCTACTGAGTAACCAGTACGTGTTTTAGTTGGCTGACTGTTCTTTCACTTTATAGTGGTCAAATAGTATTTTTAATAAGAAGGAGGAAATGTGGAGGTTGTTTGTTTATTTAGAAAACCATGGTATCTTAGAATATAGAGGGGTTTTTTTTACAAACATGATGACATTGACTCTACAAGGAAATCCTCAGGGTAGATGCTATCATTAGCCCCATTTCATGGATAAGGAATGTGAACCACAAATAAATTGACCACAGACATATAGTATAAGTAGCCAAGTTTATTTCTAATCTGTCATCTTAAACACTGGATGCACTGAACTATCTTCAACTAAAACATATTCATGGCTCTCACTAAACATTGAAAGGGGGAGATATCTGGTCTACCCCATTCTTTACTACTCTCTGTGTCTATTATTGGACCACAATTTAATATTTTAGATAGATATATTTTATAGTCCCTTCTATCATGGAATAAAAATTTAAAGCTAGAGATCATTTAGGCCAATCTGTCACTTTTATAAGAAAGGTAAAATGAGTACCTGTGGTCATAAAGCTAGCGAGTGACAAGGCCCGGACTTCTATCTTATAATATTCAGGACTGTGTTCTTTCTACACTTCTATGAGCCAGCTTTTGCTTATTGAAAAGACTTCTCCATTGATTCAATTACAGAGCCCCCTTAGCTTCCTTCACTCACTATTTGCATAAAGTCGGTTACTTCTTTAAATGATGTCCCTTTCTTCCTCATATCTTCAGCTCTAACAATAGAGAGAATTATAGTTGGATTTTTTTTTCCTCAGAGATAGAATTGCTTTCAGAAGGAAAGGTAAAAAAGAGGGGTTATTTTCATTTGAAGGTACCTTTCCTGAAGCTTCCTTTTATTAAGAAAGCTTCAGGTTATTAGAATGAAAACTAAAAAGAAGGGAAAAAAAGCACTCTTGGTAATTCCAGAGCTTAATGCCTGTGAGAGGTGACTGCAGCTTGAAATTTTTAGCTCCACACGTTTCATGAAATTGTCGCATGGCCTATATATGGGAAGCAAATATTTATTGTCAGAAATAGCCTGGTCTCTCTTGACTTCTGTTAACTTCCTGCAGCTGGGCAGAATTCATTTTCACATTGAATTAAAACAATAATAATGCGGTTTTGCTAGACAGCTCTGACTCAAATATCATAAGATTCAAAAGAAGGTCATTGGTAGGTGCTCTTCAATGCTGATATTTAAAATTAAGTCATTGATCTTTTCTTATAGAACAGTTTATGAGTTGATTCTTATCAAAGATGAAAACTTTAAATTCAATTGTGATAAAATTATCTTTGGATTTTGCATTAAAGTGCATTTCTGAAAGTCAAGAGTAAAATTTGTCTTTCCTTAGCTAGTTCATATTTATTCATGCACATTTTAAGAGGTATGAACAAAAAAGAAATTAAAACATTCTTTGGAAATTTATAATATACAGAGTAAGTATGAAAAATGGTAAAATTATTAATGGTTTGGATAATGATAAATTTTGAATAGTTTGTATAAAATCAGACTTTTAGCATCTAGACCAAAAAGTAGACAAAATACTCCTAAATCCCTGGCTGATTTGACTCAGTTGGTTGAGCATCATCCCATGCACCAAAAGGTCACTGGTTCGATTTTTGAACAGGTCACATGCCCCGTTTGCCAGCTTGATTCCCAGTAAGGGGCATGCAGAAAGTGATCCATGTATCTATCTCTCTCTCTCTCTCTCCCTCTCTCTCCTTCTCTCTCTTTCTCCTCCATTCTCTCCCCATCTCTCCCTCCCCCTATCTTTCCCTCTCTCTTTCTCCCTCTTACTTCATCTCTCTCTAAAATCAATAAAAAAATAATTTAAATGCCTCTAAAACTTGTCTACAAAAACCTCCCCTCTGTGCTGAGTGATAGAAGGCAGAGTTTGGTACAACAGATCTACTGTTTCATTTACTCATGGACAATATTTTCCAGTATTGAAAATTTTAACCTATCTTATTCTGAACTTTATTTTCACTAAATTCCTGAATTCGTGATGTATTTATGGAGGGCACCAAATCTTTTAATAGATTGCCTAAATTTTTGTTCTCCTTAGATGACAGCATCTTCAGGTGAATTATATACTTTGAACGATAATGGTTCTCAAATTTCTACCTACACATTAATAACAAGTAGGTTATGTGTATATGTATCATTATTTGCGAACATATATTGAAGACCTACTGTGACATATATTAGTTGAGGTTCACAGATGTTCTGCAATAGGCAATTCAAGTTAATGAGGGTAGGTGATTCTTATGCACACTAGAACTATTCATATCTAAATATGGAACAATAATAGAAACATGCTTGTTCTGTACTTACTACATGCCAGTTACTATTTAAGTGCTTTACATATATTAATCTATCTAATCTTTACCACCACCTGTGAGATAGGTGCTATTATGGCTGTTTCAAGAAGAGGAAGGGGAGTGACAGAGATTTTAGTTAACTGGCCAGAGTCACACAGCTGGAACATGGCAGCGCTCAAGTTTGATTCAGGCAATTGACTCCAGAATCTGCACTCAAACCCACCACACATCCTGCATAGCCTGGGGCCAAAGCAAGAACTGACTTTCCAATTTGCACAATTCAAATCCCTGCTGTATTATAAAAGGTTCTATTATTTAGCTGTATTTTAAATATAAATGCAAATAACTCAATCGCCTGCATTATGCTCTGAAATTCACAGAAATACCTAATATTTTTTTTCTCAAAAGTACTAGGATATTTTATTGTTATCTGGCTGCACTGTGTACATAGTTTTTGTATGCCCACATGACCCTGTGGCCTGTGGAGAGAGGAGGTAGGCTTAAACGTGCAGATTTAGGGTCCACAGCAAGAGCTGAAATCCAAGTGCCTTGACTTTTCTCAGCATCAGTGTTCTCGTATTTAAATTGGGATGAAATCAGTATGCATCTCATAGGGATAAGTTAACCTCCAGATGTAGAAGTGTTTAGTTTAATGTGCGCCATGTTCTAGGTACTCAGTCAGTGTTAACTGTGATTGGCAGTGTCGCTTTTCCCATCATGCACTCCACCTGAGCTGGCATGGTAAGGACATGAGAGTTGCTACAGGGCAGAGTAAAACATTTCAAACAATACTGCATCCCTCTCTCATAATGAGTGATTGTTCTTTAACCGTCTTTGAACTGTAAGGGGTATCAATTTATTTTTGTCTGTTTCTGATAGCTACTTACCTCCATAATTGCATCCCATTCTGATTTAAGGAGTGATTTCATTTTGAAAAAAAAATCTAGCGGAGAATATGACTCTAATGAGAACTTGAAGTGAAGAAATCCTATCTTCATGACTGTGATGTACAGAAACCTGTTGTTAGCAATCCATAGCCGATTCAACACTCTACTTCAAGGTGTGAAGGTAGAACTAAGGTGGCAATCAAAACTAAGGATTTGAAGTGTGCATCTGTACAATGAAGTTTAAAGTTACAAAGCGACCATACAAATGTATTTGGGCGGCTGGGTAATAACATAGATGCTTCTGTTATTTCTTTTAAAGATGGTCAGGTGGGTGCTAAAAATCACATACAGTTTGTCATCTGCTTTCCTGGGTTGACTTTTCATTATTTTGAAGAAAATATATTTTCTGGATAAATATTATTGAGGTTCAACATACTGTGTCACCTGCTGAGGCTTTGTGTATGGAGTTTCAAAGACCTTTAGAGTTTTTGAAGTTTTGCTTGTAACGTAGAATATGTCAGTAGAGTCTTGGTGAATGTTAGTTCCCCATTGGTATAGCATATATCATCATTCCTGGACATGTTTAAGAAATATATACATGGCATTTCCATTAGGATGATATTTACTTCAATGAACCAGTATCCACCCAAATTATAGAACACACACACACAAAAAAAATTATTGTCAATTTATTATCCTTTATTATTCAATCCGTTAACAAGGATAATTATTTTATTTTTAAAATGCAACTTGAAATCTATTGTCTAATATTCTTTCTGGCCAAGTTTAGTTGAAGATTCACCCACTCATGTATGTAGAAGCTGGATGAATATCATAAAGTATACTAGCAAAATAGTGGGATCCTGAAACGAAAGGCTAAATGCTCTCAATGGGGTACATCTAATAATTAGCTAAATAGATTGTTGGAAACTTGCCTGCCATGGGAACTGAAAATATATATATATGAAAAATGGGTAGAGCACATAGACTGCCAGTATGCAGCCTTTATTGTACCCCCTCATCTCTTTTTTTTCTGGGCTGTGGCAGTGGCTCCTGATTTCAGCTATATCTGTGTCCAATCTATCCTCAGGACATCTTATCTGTCTCACTCTCCTTTTTCAAACAACTTCAGCATCACTGCATTGAGTGCTGCACAAAACGCAAGGCCAGATCCTCTACCATGACCTAGAAGGGATCCTTCTGGGTCTAGTTTCTCCTTAATTTTTCTGTTTCACCACTCACCGTTCCCTTTCCCTGATATGTTATTCTTCAGAAATACAGAATTACATGCCTTTGTCCCAGTATGCCATGTTATTGATGTCCCTGTACTTGTTCTCTCTATCTGCAGTTTTGCCTTCATCTTGCCAACTGGAGGCTATTAATCAGATCTTACATATCACCCAGCATCCCTCTAGAGCCTCTCCCTCAATAGCCTTGCTAAGCTGTACTACAACAGTCCTTACGATACAGCTCTGCTTACATGCCTTCCATGCATCCCGCCGATCCAGTGGAGTTTGTGTTCCACCTCTGCCCACTTTGTTAACTTAGCTCTGTCCTTTAATGCAAAGACTTTGACTCATTGTCTCTCTGGTATTAGCACAGTGCTAGGCACATAGCATTTTTGTCTTGTAATTGTGTGTGGATCTGAATATTAAGTTGCCTACACGCTCTCCATATTCTGATATGAGTGTGGTAAGAAAGAAAATAATATTATTGTACACATTTCTTAGAATGACAAAAATGACCGATGATTACCTTTTAGGCAAAACGATGTTGTTTTTTGATCTTTCAGGTCACCTAAGGGCTATATGTTTTCAGATTCACTTTATTCTAGGAATGTCCAATTTGGCATAATCAAACAGAAAGCACTGTTTGAAAAAGAGGGCAAACCCCCCCATAAATCCCAGCCTGGGTTGATTTCAGAAAATACCAATACATGTGGTGTCACCAACTGCTGACTGATTGGAGCATCTCAGGCACTATCTCCACTGGTTGTGTTTAATGGACATTTATAGAGAGTTTGGCTCATGATGTTGTTTGAAGCAATCTTCTCTTTACACTACACTGGGCATACAGTTCATAATTTTCTGACCTGTGTGATTTATGTGTCTGTTTTTCACAGCTTTTGTTTTGATATCAGAAACCATTAATCCTTCAAAGTCCTGAAGTGGTAATGTGAACTGCCAACAGCATTGATTTGCAATTGGCATCAGAGTATGCTTTAACCATTTACAAAAATTCTGATTTGCTTTGGAATGACAACCTTTTTTTACCACTGAAATCTTCCAGTAAAGAATACTATCTAATTCTTTAATAAAAATATATTTACTTAAAATATATTCACTATAGGCCTCTGAATTCATTTCCTTGGCTTTATATCAACCTTTTCATTACAGCTAGTGTATAATGACTCTTAGTTCCCCTGCTGCTAAGGTAACCATTAATAATTATTGCTTCT
Source organism: Lasiurus borealis (assembly GCA_004026805.1). Lineage (NCBI taxonomy): Eukaryota > Metazoa > Chordata > Mammalia > Chiroptera > Vespertilionidae > Lasiurus > Lasiurus borealis. The sequence continues at coordinate 32,405 of PVJN01019946.1, forward strand.
ATGAAATTTTAACAATCTCTGTAAATATTAATATCTATATGTAAGTGACATAGATATAACATATATATGTATACATATATACATACATACATGTTATATTGAAGAATGAGCCAGCTATATCTCTTGTTGGCAATCAGCAATACATTTTATTTTTAATTACCCTATATGTTTTATGAAGACAACATATTAAAAGCTAATTTGAGGGTCATTAAAATTATGTAATTCTATTCGTGTGTTCTTACAAACACTTCAAATGTCATTGAAGCCTTTTTTAAATTACAGGCTTTTAATGACTTCAGGGTATTCTTCACTTTTTGCATAATTAATAAGAATAATCTAATTCTGCAACCTTGATAGAATCTATGATGGTGATTTTGGCACCATCAAATCTTTATATGAAATGCCTTTCAAAATTATGGATAGTTGTATTTGTTTGGAGCAGGCATGTATGGGGAAGATGACATGACACAGGAGTTATGGAGAAGAAAACAATTAAGAATATGTGGATCATTCCAAATATATGTTAGCTTATCTATGAAGACACCTGCACACCTCAGTAATGAGAGTGTTTGCAAAAGAACATCAAGTCTCTAGGGAAAAAAAATGATCTAACATTTAGCTTGTGTGCAGGTAATTTATTCTTCTTTATAGGAATCCAGGGAGAAAAGGCATAAAGCTATTTGTTGTTCACTTTTTATCCCAGGGTTTCCCTAATTTTGAAAATATTCCAGGCATCTGCTTCACTTAGAAAAGTTAAGCATTTTAAACTAAATGCTAAAAATTCCCTCTTAGCAAACAGAAAAGACGAGGCATTAACTGACTGTAATTGGGGAACTTGGTGTTTTTCAGGGAATGATGTATCTGGAAGAAAGACGGCTGGTTCATCGTGATCTGGCGGCCCGTAATGTCTTAGTGAAGTCTCCCAACCATGTGAAAATCACAGATTTTGGACTAGCCAGACTCTTGGAAGGAGATGAAAAGGAGTATAATGCTGATGGAGGAAAGGTGAGTATCTTTTTAAGAATAATGGTGCTTGTAAGCATATTATGGTATCCATTAATCTACTTATATTTTATAGGAAGAAGCCAATGTACCTGAGATTTAAGAGATTGCATAATCCCATTTCTGCCATGTACATTTTCTCTTGCCAGGGTAAAAATATACAGCAAGAATATATTATCAACTTCTCTTTCTCAAAAGTACCTCAAATAAAATAATGCATGTCTGGACCCAGGCAGTCCTTATGTCAGTCCCTGTGTGGGAAAGTGGGTAGGTCCTTAGGAACTTCAGAAATTAAATTTTTAATCAAGGGCTATAGAAATTGTTGCATTGGTCAACTTACTCTTACAGAGGATACAATTTCTCTCTCAGAGGCCGGAGAGAAGCTTGGCTGCTTACCTAGAACCATAGGAATATTGACCATCCTATTCAACTTCTAACCCACTTATCCTATCTAATAAAAGAGTAATATGCCAACTGACCATACCTCCACTAAGCCCACCAGCCACGTCCACCAGTCAGTCAGAGCGAGTGTGCAGATTAACCCAACCAAGATGGCTATGGCCACAGAGAGAGCAGGAGGGAGGCTTGAGTTGCCCTGGCGATGGAGGAAGCCAAGCTTTCCACAAACCCTGGCCAGTAGGCCTCCACTTAAGGCAACAAAGTTTCAATGGCTATGCAAGCAGAAGACTTGGCTCCACTTCAGGCTACAAAGTTTCAATTGCAGGCCGCCTGCAAACCACCACAGGCCCCTTGCCAAGGCCACCCCACACCCCAAGGGAACACCCACCCTGATCCAAGACACCCTTCAGGGCAAACCAACTGGCCCTCACCCATGTACCAGGCTCTATCCTATCTAATAAAAGAGAAATATGCAGATTGACCATCACTCAAACACACAAGATGACTGCCCCCATGTGGACACAAGATGGCCACCACAAGATGGCCAGGAGGAGAGGGCAGTTGGCTGGCAGAGGAGGGAAGTTGGGGATCACTGAACCTGCAGGGGAGAGCAGTTAGGGGTGACCAGGTCTACAGGGTAGGGCAGTTAGGGGCAAACAGACTGGCAGGGGAGCAGTTAGGCATCATCAGGCTGGCAGGGGAGTGGTTAGGGATAATCAGGCTGGCAGGCAGAAGCGGTTAGGGGCAATCAGGAAGGCAGGCAGGTGAGCAGTTGGGAGCCAGCAGTAGGACCGGGCCTGAACGGGCAGTCAGACATCCCTCAAAGGGTCCCAGATTTGAGAGGAAGCAGGCTGGGCTGAAGGCCTCCTCTCCCTTACCCCCCACCCCCATGCATGAATTTCATGCACTGGGCCTCTAGTAACAGATAAAACTGATTCCTCTTATCTGACTTCTTTGTTTTTAGCTTTTATCATAGTGTAGGCATTACCAATTTACTTTATTACTTGACCCTTTCCTTTAAAATGTAACTTACTATATCCTAAGGGGTCTGGAATAGCTATAGTTTCTCTAACTTTTCTGACCCTCCAGCCCTAGGCTCTGCCTGACACATGTGGTCCTGACTCTCTAATCCACCACATGTTCATGTCTTAGGTTTTGTCTTTTTCCTATTCTTGGCTAACCAGCCAGTAGAGTTTTCTTATCAAGGTCCTTCTAGCTGGATTTGGGGAAACTTAGATGAGGAGAAGCCAAATGAAAAAACAAAAATGCAGTCTTTACTTCTGGTGACCCACAGCTAATACTAACATAAAAATTGCCATTTTATATATCATATAAATAATATGTTTATTACATGCTTTATTTAACATGGATCTTCCAAATACATTTTATAAATATTTTGAAGTGATAGGCTTCCAAATGTTTATCATTGATTTTTATATTCATTTCTTACAGAACCATATGTATTCAAATATTATCAAGAATATAAAATTAATTTTTAAAAATACAACTGCAGTTTTTGTAGTATTATCTGGCTTTCCCCCTTGATTTTATTAGCCTATTTTGCCTGTTTATTACCCAATCATAGCAGTTTGAGACCACGGCTTTGAAATTCACTGCAAGATTGCACAGGAGCAAAAGTCTATAAATCACATGACTTCACTTGTCTTGAGAACATACAGCTGTAAGATTCGTCTAAAGCAAGATTCATTATAGCTTTAAATGCCTAGTAACCATTAAGTCTTTATCAAGCCACCTGTGATTTAAACTTACTTCTTCAACACAATGTCCTCGATCCATAAAGTCAGCCAACTCCTTGCCCATAGGGAAATTATTTTCAATGTGTCTTCTGTTCCCATTCACTGAATGCCATGATTCTGTCATGGAGTTACCTTGGTGTCACCTTGGTGAGCAGCCAACCTCATGCTTTCAAAGGCTTATTTAGTTTTAAGCTTTCAACTGCCAAGTAGCGGTGTTTATCTTTATTCCATAGAATCTAGTTATATTCTCAGCTAGATAATGCTGTTCTTCGTGGCGAACCTCTTTCTGCTGACCCATCAGCCACAGGTTATAGGAGTTGAGTTGTTTCGCTTGTAGTGATGGTGGGTTTGTACTGATTCCCTCACATTCTTTTATATCATTTCTGTACTGAAAATGCTACACATCTTCAATACTAGCTAATGAAGATGAGGGAGATCATTTGAGGTTGAGGACCAGAGCAAGACTAGCTTTGGATTTCATTTTATTAGGTGTTCTAGTGACCAAATTATATGAAAGGAGAGGGGAGGGGGCAAGTGTGGAGAGTCTGTTTTACTGGTGGGCGGACATTTGTCTGGGGGTGAGAAGGGATAAATAAGAATTCCAGGAATCTGATTTTGGGGGAGATATAATATGATCCCATTTTATAGAAGTACGTGTGTTGATGTTTAGAATTGTAAAACAATATTTGCTAAGTTTAATGACTACATAAATTAAGAATTATAAAAAGTCATGCTTATTCTGTTATTTTAGTTTTCTCTGTTTATGATGATTTAAACAAATAAATGTATCATTAAGTGAACTAATTTTAAGAATTTATCAATGTCAATTTATTTGTTCCCTGTATTGAAAACCAACGTATTTACACTTGCCATACACACAGTCAAAAATACAATTGAAGCAAGACTCACATTTAAGAAATCAATATAGAAAATATTTTATATAACTAAAAAACTTTTATTTTTTATTTCTCTATAGATGCCAATTAAATGGATGGCTCTGGAGTGTATCCACTATAGGAAATTCACCCATCAGAGTGATGTTTGGAGCTATGGTAAATAAATGATGCTAAAAAGTTATATGCCTAGGA
>PVJN01019947.1:0-36582 GCA_004026805.1 Lasiurus borealis
TGATTCTGGCTTCTTGGTTGAGTGCTGGAGAAGTGGAGGACAGCCCAGCCTGGCACATGTGTGTATGCATACATTCAAGAGGGCACACAAAACATGTCTCACTGACAGAGATGTTGGCTTGGATGCTCCTTGTACAAACTATACTTGGGCATCACCTAAACATATATGCTGTTAAGGTTGTGTGAGAAATCACTGATTGCAATGTCTGCTTTTTATCTTGAGAAAGGGGTACCTGTTTTAAGTTAACATATAGGCACCTTATACAGGATGATGGTGGCCCTGGGTAAATGTGGGGACATTCTACTCTTTTCTGTATATAGTTCTTTATTGCTTTGTTTTTTAAAATAATTTTAATTTTTATACTTTTTATATTTAAATGGCAAGGCATTTATGTAATTAAGAAGTAAAGTTGATTGTCTAGGAAGCAGGTCATAATGCCAAAATATTACCACCCACTTAGAGTATCTTTCTTGAAATCCTGAAATGACGTTGCTTAAGTGTGCTGCAAAAGAAGTCTATTTTGTGCAGAAATGACTGTTTGCAAAATGTGCACATGAATTCTATACTAATGCAGCTTGTGCAGGGATGCAATACTCTAATGTGGGGTTCCAAAGGATTTGGAAATAACTTGACAGTGTCTCATTGATACCAGACTGACTTAGCCATTCAGAGTTGAGTGAGTGTATATGGGGATTGCAAAGCATGTGATTGTGTCATGCATGGGCAGGTGCCTGTGAAATCACAGAGCTCTCCGAGGCATACTGGAAGAGAGGTACATCTGTTGCAGTGTCTAAGGTTTCTGCAGTTACATCTTGGTTAAATAGTCAGTCATTCAGCAAGTATTAATTTAGCATTCACCGGATATCAGGGGAAGGAGAACTTGCTGGCCTTGATCCAGATTTTTTTCTTTTTTGCCTGGGCTTACACGTGGTGTGTTTCCCAGCATTGTCAGTAACAGCATTCTTCTCATGATGGCCAGATGAGCATGCTGTCCAGCCAGCTACTGCCCTCCCCAGAGCAAGTCACCTCTAGCTCAGTGCTAGGCCCAACACATAGAAATATGAAACGGCAGACTCTGCATTCTGTGTGGCCTTAAATGGATTCTCAAGATATTTGCATGCTGCAACAATTAGGAATTTCAATGTGATGTGATCCTAATTGTTTGTTCTGGGAATTTCCAATTATTTTTGATAGATTAGGTTAGTCTTACATAAAGAATTGTGGTTTTAACTATATCATATAATATATGTGAATATCATTATTATGAAAATCACATATAACAGAAAAATGAAAACAAAAGAGATATAACATTTCTAAGAGATAAGAGCAGTTAATAATTTAAGGTGCAGGCTTCTAGATATTCTCATGCAAATCTTTATGAAAATGTTTTCTAAAAATGGGGTTCTGAAGTACACGCTGATCTATAACCTGCTTTTATACTTAACAAAATACAATGAATGTCATATCAATAAATATATTATCCACATCATCTTCTGATCTGTATAATATAACCTTTATGTTTGTCTTTTGAATATCTTTAATTATTATATTTCTCTGACACTTAGATTTACTCTTTAGATTAATAGGAATCAATTGTACTTATACTTTGCCAGCTATTGGGAATCCATAATCCTGTTTCATACATTAATACAAAGTGTAAGTTTTACTTCTCAGATTGTTCCTGAGGCTAAACTCTTCTGTAACCTCTGAGATAAAATGTTCTCAAATTCTGCTTTCTATTCCAGGCAGACCCCATATTATTTTTACAATAAAATGTTTTATGTGTATTTTTTTTAAGTACTGCAGCTTAGAGCCACCTTTTCTTTCTGAGTTTCACAAGTTTGGTTTTGTAAGGAATAAGGGGCTGTATCTACTATCCATGTAGGCAGTCTATTCCCACAGTCCCCAGCCTGGCGACCTCTCCTCTCTTGCACTGAGCAATGCAGCCCCTGAGCTCTGTGGCTCTTTCAGGGTAGTTTGCTTATGTTGAGACTTAGTTTGAAGCAGTTTCAGATTGTCCTGGGCTCACAATTTCTTTTTAATTAGTAACTGGCAGAACTCTAAATAGCCATTCTTTTGCTTTTTTTTAATAAGGCACATTTACGTTAAGTGAAAGTGCAATTTAACTTTGCAGAAGCAGGAACACAGTCTATGGCTAAAGGATTGAATAGGCAGAATACCTTTACTGTGATCCTGTGGAGCTGTTCGTGTTGAGAGAGTAGACATTCACATTATGGAATTTACCTTTGTTTGTACGAGGATTGGCACAAACCTTACATAAATAGGCAGGTTTCCTGAACCCAGTGTCTGAATCTTCAGATAAATGACTACTTCATGACTTTCTGCTGTTAGAAAAGCAATCAGTCATTCCAGCCGTGCATGTGTGGCTTGGAGTCGACCAATTGACTTTCTTTTGGATCTGGAGGTTTCTAGTTTCAAATGACCTGCAGTAATTTTCGTTTGGCCACTGTTTGAATACATATTCATTTCATAATATCTGTTAGGTATTATAACAGATACATTGCATATATAATCTAATTTAACCCCATAATCTGCAATGGATTTACATCATACTTAGAAAAAATCCAAACTCCATAGCAGAGCCCTTGATGATCTGGCTAGTGCCTACCTCAAAGGCCTAAATTCTTACTTACCATTCCCCTCATTTGCTCACTCCAATATTACCTACGTTCTTGTTATGCTTTCAGCAATGCTTTAGTGTTCTGTATCTTCACAATAACCTGTGAAGTAAGTGCTACCATCAGTTTCATGGCAAAATGAAGACTCTGAAGCACAGAGAGGTCCCACAGCAGTAAATCTGAAAGTGGGATTCAAACCTAGGCAGATGGGTTCTGAAGAATGAATTCTTGGCAGTAGGTAACACTGGGTTAACCCTCAGTAGCATTACTAAGAAGTGGCAAAAACAGGGTAACCGCAAAGGCCTCCAGGTTTAAAGTGGTGAATACATGTGGAGCTCTAAAGAACACCTGGGGGGCTGGTTGACACGGCAGTGACTGTCCCTCCAGTGGTAGAGTGAATGCTGACTTTGGCAAAGGAAGAGAGGGCATGACTTTAATTTTTTTTTCTTTCTGGGTGGCCATGTCCTTATGCATGATTCATTTCACACTTGAACATTCAGATGAGTGACAGCCTGAACAGCAGGTCATGCGGTTGAGAGATTTATCCTCTGACCATCCTCAAAACACTTAGTCATCAATAATTATGATCAGATGTTCATTATTAATTTATAATTCTGGCTGCTTGGTGCTGGATTTACGCAATGGGTAGGCTAAGCAAACATTTTGTACCTTAAGCAAGTCTACTATAAGAAAATAAGAAACAAAAGAAGAAGTAAAAATTTAGAAATTCATTTGAAGTAAAGCTAACTTCAAATGGATTATTAAAAGAGTCATCATTATAAAGAACATAAAGAACATGTATGTTAACATTTTTTGCTATTAGAGGGCAAATATTGAAAGTCCATGCACTTATTTATGGTGTGTACACATGTATGTGTTTGTATATATGAGCTATTGTACATATGAGATATGACTTTTTACGTGGATATGGACTGCAAAGCCTTAAGCTCACTCTCTCCCAAAGGTCTGTACCTCAATTAGAGATTCAGGGAAGGAGCAGGGTGACGTGGATTCTGGTAAAGAAGTGTCATCTACAAGTGGTGCTCATGTCTTTGATAAAATAGGAGTTGTCAACACATTATCTCTTCCAAAATATCACAAGGAAAGACAGTGTTTGATATTATGTGAAACCCTCTAAAATGAGAAACTTTTATGGTGATACATATGACTTATAACTCGTTTCATCACATTTCTCAAATATTCTACTTATGCTAACATTCAACTTAGATTAAATAATATAACAGTAGTATCTAAATTTAAATGAGTTTAAGATAGTGGTTAGAATAAATGTGTTAAGTTAAAGACATGTAAAAGGTCTTTTCACGAGAGAAGAACATTATATTTTCCAAGAAAATCTATTTTATAGAGACTATAATGTGACAATAGAATTTATCTACCTTTATTAGTAATGAGCTAGATTCACAACTGTTGCTGAAGGTCTGAGGTAATATAGTTTAAGAAGCAAAATAAACCCATATTTGTCTTTTAGTTATCTGCCTTAAAATCTCTCTGCTAGGTTCCCATTGATAAGAGCTTTCTGGAGAACTCATATGTTTAAAAATGTTGCTATTGAGGGGCAAGTATTGATTCAAGCTCACTTTTAAAAAATGTACAAAGTAGCCAGGTGACTCAGTTGGTTGGAACATTATCCTGAGTACCAAAATGTCCAAGGTTTAATTTCTGATCAAAGCACATATCTTGGTTATGGGTTTGATCCCCAGTTGGGGCACATTTGGGAGGCAACTGATCAATATTTCTCTCTCATATCAGTATTTATTTCTCTCTATCTCCCTTCCCCTCTCTGTAAAATCAATAATTATATCCTCAGGTAAGAATAAAAAAATGAAAATATATATAAACTTACAAAGTAGAAGAAAACCATCTAAGATTTTAAAATATCCTTCAGATAAAACCAGTCCTGTGCTAACTATGTTTGTAATATATCATTATTTTGTTTGAAAAAAATTGGATCATGGTATATGTCCCACTTTGTTATTGATTGATTGATTGATCATCTTTCCATGCCATTAAATATTCTTCTCTGTATCATATTAATGGCTGCAGAATATGTTAGTGTGTATGTTCCATATTTATTTAAGGTAGCACATATGGTTGGAATTAAGTTGTTTTCCAAAACTTTACTATTATAAACATGCCTAAATAAACATTTCTACAGAAAGTCTTTATAGACCTCCATGCTTATTCCCTAACAATGAATTTGCTCTCTCAAAAGTTATGTACATTTTTTAAGGATTTGACACCAACTCCTAAATTGCCCATTATACTTTGGCATAGTCTCTGATCACTAGATACAATTTGGGGGACAATTACATAAAACTTAGGTCAGAGTGAAAGTTAAAAAGCATGTAAAGAAATTGGTCTTATTAGTGGCATTGAGCTGCTTAGTACAAGCTGTAATAATAAAAGTGGTTACCATTCCTCAGATGTTCACTATGTAGAAAGTACTATTATAAGTACTTCACATCTATTATCTCACACAATTTTCACCTCAACTCTCTGGAATATAATTATTCTTTTTGTATAGCTGAGATGTTGAGGCAAACATAGATTCTCTGACTTACTGTATGCCACACAACATTGCTTAACCTGGATTTGAACTTTGTCATATTTGGCTGGAAAGTGTATGCTCTTAATCAATACTATAAGAAATATTCTCTTGGAATTATAGAAGGACTTGGGCAGTATAGACAGTTTATAATATCGGATGCCAGATAGATTTGTGAGTGTGCAAGGGAGCAAAAGGGACATTGGGATACTGGGCTAACAACAACATAGTTTCCCCTAAGACAATGTAAATTAGAGCCAGTCCTCAAAAACTGAATTCATAATCCATCATTTGGATTGCTTGCTATTACCATTGTGCGTATGCAGAATGTGGCTTTAAAGTCAACAAGCAAATAGCAGACGGTACTGATGCTGAGTTTACATCTCAATGCAAGTGGAGGCCAGAGGCTGAGAAGAGACACTTAAGCTTGTATCTACATTTTGCAAGTCTTTAGCAAGGTGATGATTAGAATATGGCACTTAATGAAAGGAGTGCTGGTTCCAGCTGGTATGTTAGTCTCGATTATTGGCAATGAAAATGAATTCTTATCATAGTTGGTCTCATTATTAAGGTTGCTGATAAATGACATTTCATGTAACTTGCTAATAAGTATATGAGTCTGGGAATTCTGCCATGGTTTTCCTAGCTTGGAGTTAAATAAATGTTCTTTTTTTTCTCCATCCTTTTCTAACTCTCCATCCCCACTCCTATCTCTGTCCCTGAATTGTATATTAGATTCTTTGAAGAATGGCTTAAGCTGCTTAGCTTTAATGACAAAATCTTAAGTTTGAAGACAGTAAAATAACTATCCAGCTGTAAGCATGCAACCTTAATGAAAGTCATTTAGATGGAGTGAAACCTTGGCATGTAAGAAATATTTTACTCAAAGAACACGTCGTGTTTCCTTATCTGCTGCTACTTGATATGCTTTAAAAATATAAACCAGACACAGAAAATGAAAAATTACATGTCTTAAACTGTTTTTGGAGACACAAAACCCAGAAGATAATTTGTGTTCATTTAGTTTTAAATTCATTAAGTTGTAACTTGAAGTGTACTATTAGTTTTGAGCATCTGCCAATCATTAAGTGCTTTGGTGGCCAATATTTCACAAGTCTTTGAAATCTGCCTTTGAGTTCCCTAGTCATTTGATGGCAGTGGCCTTAGAAAGAAAAATATTTGTAAATATGAAAAATTTAATATGCACAGTTTATCTCATTTACTAAAGTTTTGTGTGAACAAAATATGCTTTAAGGCAAATTGGGTTCTCCATGTGTTCTTTGTCCTCTGCTGTTTTCATAAATGACAAATATACTGATTTCAGTTGATTCTTTAAAAATGCATTGCAGCTTTAGCCAGTTTGGCTCAGTGAATAGAACACTGACCTGTGGACTGAAGGGTTGGATTCTGGTCAAAGGCACATGCCCGGGTCATGGGTTCAAGCTCCAGTAGTGGGGGAAGGGGGTAGGAGGTAGCTGTTCAATGAAATTTTCTCATCATTGATGTTTCTCTCTCTCTCTCTTCCTCTCCCTTGCTCTCTAAAATCAATAAAAATATATATTTAAAATTTTAAAAAAATACATTGTATACATCGCATGCAGTTAAGAGATTAGCTGACATGTGACTACCTTAACACTCAGCTCCCTTATACCCTCTCCACTTTTTCCCTCTTGCAGTGATTGTGGGTCTATGTTCTCCTATACAAGCCATCTATCTCCTTTTTCAGAATTAGTAGAATGCATTTACCTAAATGGAGAAAGCTCATAATGTGCTTGAGGGTTCCAGTGTTCTGCATGACAACAGAAGGTAAGCGTGTCAGCTTAAGTTCAGTGGCTATTCAACTCAGGTGGCCATTAAAATATTTTGGAGATTTTCTGGGATCAGTCTTATGAACTGGCTCTCAAAACAGTAAAATTTAGAAGAATAAGGTCTTTGTCTCTCTTATTCTCCTCTTAATCTTTGCACTTAGTACTGTGCCTGCCACTCAATATGTACTTGTAGAGAAATAAATTGTAATTTATATAACCTTATGTAACCACAATGTTATCTTTCTCATTTTCTAATTAATTATAGATGCCCTAGTAGCAGGAAGTTCAATTGCCTTCACTTGAACTTCTGAATTTTTCAAGATCTTCAGAAGCATATTTAATTAGGAATGGGTGGGTAAAACATTGCATTTAATAACAAGAATGGTAAAAACAAGAGCAACTATAACAATTCCTCTCAGCGGGCACATAATGTGTGGCGAATGTCCCAGAGAGTTCTAGGAATGGTGGCCTCCCTCTGCCATTGCTCAGGCCACAGTAGCGCCTCACTCTCAGGACAGGATTATAGACCTTTTTTTTAATATTTTAAATTCAGCCATTTGTCCCTTTAGCAAAATTATTATACTAGGATTTCTAGAATTCACCAGTCACAAATATAAGCTGCCATGTTGTCTGAGGAGTCCAGTCCCAACTCCCAGTTTCCTTTGAGTGGGTTTTACTTTTTGTATCTTTGGGACCTTTTTGTATCTTTGGGACCTTTTTGTGTCAGAGAACTATCAGGCTGCACTAGTCCATATCCTGGTTTCCTTCACTTTTGAGCTCCTTCTACAAACTGATGGACTGGCATCTCTATGTCTACCTTGCACACCATCTCTTCCCTCATGAAGGAAAGTAAATAATATGCTCCAAGGACACTCTCCTTTGTCACAGTGAGAAAGACTGATAATTTAAAAATGCCCACTTAATAAGAAGTCCATTTAATCTCTCCTTTTACAGTTGCCCTGTCATAGAATATATTTAAAATATTCAAGCAGGATCTGTGGGAAGGTGTATTTCTTTATAAAACTGCACTAAAATGTTCAGACTACATTAGTGCACATATATTATAAAGGGACACATACACTGAGTGGCCAGATTATTATGATCTCTGTGTATATCCTATATAATAAAAGGCTAATATTCAAATTGTTCCTTCAACCAGGAATTCAACCAGCAGTCAGGCTGGCCAAGCGCCAATGTCCACTCCCCCTGGTCAGGCTAGTTGGACCTCACCCATGCACAAATTCATACATCGGGCCTCTAATATATATACATACATACACTGAGTGGTCAGATTATTATGCATTCAGATATCATAATAATCTGGCCACTCAGTGTATTTGGGAAGTTCTCACCCTTTCTTTAAGATCTGCATCCAATTACCTCCTCTGTGTCCTTCCTTAGTGGGATCATTTTCCATAATTATCATTTTCTCCTTTACCCTCAAGTTCTCTTTGCCTCTTCAATTGACCTGAGCATGAGCAATCTTATATTATAGCTCTCTTCTTTTGTGCATTTTCTCTGTCTGGAACTGGATCTTCAAAAGTTAAGGTCAAGGGCTTCCTCATGCTTCTTTTCTGTTTTGCTCTTGGTATTATTTCCTGCAGTCAGAAATTATTGAGTATGTGTTTATTGGTGGTGACTTTTGGGGCACAGGTCACGCATTTAGGCAGGAAGTGAGACTTTGTGAGCTACCATGTGCTGGAAAGCCTGCAGGGAATTTCAGAGAAAGCTTCTCTAGGATTGCAAGGGACTTAGGTAAACTTCTGCTCTGGCCTGGAAATCATTTCTTCATTCCAAAGGTGTAGAAGAGAGCCTTTTTAGAAAATTCTGTAGTCTTAATAGTGCTCATACGTAGCTGAAATTTAGTAAGGAGGTGATAGAAAATGGGCACTCTCAAAGTATGGTCTGTTGATCAAGAGCAATAGCATCACCTGAGAGCTTGTTAATAAAAGAAACTCTAGGCCTATCCTGGACCTATTGAAGCAACCTCTGAATTTTAGTGAGATCCCTCGTGTTTCCCATGCACTCCAAAGTTGGAGAAGCAGTAATCTACACATCTTACACACATCCCTCTTACTGTTTTGGCCACTTATACATAATTATTTGTTCTCCTTTATGCCTGATATTGGAGATTTATTTGGAAACTATCTTCAAGAGAACTGCTTTCTACATATATTTTATACACAGCATGTTCATTTTTCTAAGGATTCATTGGGATAAAAGGAGATAAATGAAATGCAATATATCTCAAATAATATAAAAGAAAATTATTGCTGCCTGTCCTGTGTTTCATTCTAGAATACAATATGTCACTCAAAAGGTCAAAGAATATATCTAATAAATTCCCTAACAGTCTGAGTAATGATAATGAAACTGTTCCAAAACCAATTTGAATATTATTTATTCAAAGAAACTTAGATATAAACACTTTATGTAATGGGTAGGTAAAACATTTTATATTAAAAATTCATTATCTTCTCAAATTAACCAAATTTCTTCATTCATACTTTTTACCATCAATTTACCCTTTTGGTTTCTATATTGATTTCCCTCAGAAAAGTGAAGTTAGGGTTTCTCATTAACTTAAGGAAAATGATTCTGAAGTTGTTATCTAAAAATTTCTTCCACATGGTAAAGCTCACAAAAAAATAACATGACTTAATCACATTTAGAAAAAAATTTCCCTAAAATATGATGTACTATTGAGTAATATTTTTAATATAAATTTGAATTTATAATTAGTATAATACAATTAATCATGAAATATTGTCATCCTCCCAAAAATTGTTTAAACTTCTTACTACAAAACAAGTTAAATTTAAGGTGTCTATCCTCTGGTAGAGTGTACTTGAGAACAACATTTTTGTGAAGATATAAACTGAAAGACTATGGATCTTAAAATCCTGCTAACTCCTACCCCTGAAAAAAACCTACCATTTAGAGTGAATTAAATTTCTAGAATTGGAATGTATAGATCAAAAAGAATGTTTTATAAGTAGATAGCATTCCTAAAAGATTCAAATTTATATTTAATAAATAAAGCTGAAACTAATTTCTAAAATTAAAATTTGGTTGTAATATAGATATATTATTATGAAATTTGGATAATTCTCACTCTCCATACTCTCAGTGGCCAGATAATTCCATTGCTATTTATGTATTACTATCTTTTTCCCAACAAAGTGGTAGATTATAAATATAAAATTTATGTGGTTGCTTCATTGGTTGCTAAGTTTTATTATAGTGAATTATAGCATAAAATACTTGAGTCTTTTAAACATTTCATATATTCACTCATTAATATATGCTCTAATTAGAAATTATCGGGTCAAATTTGCTACCTTACCTTTTTTAAGGACTTTGATACATAACCTCAAATTGTCCTTCAGAAATGTTGTTTCAAGAAATTCTCCTACCCTCAGAATATGAGAGACCCTGACTCTCACTATTATCAATAGTGAGGGCTTGAAAGAAAAAAAAACATCCTAATTCATTAGTATTTATATTCCTATTAAATATTTTTGTATTGTTTATACCATTCATATTTCTTCTTTTGTGTAGTATTTGTTTTTCCTTTGCCATTTTGGAGTAATATTATATTACTATTAGAGGCCCAATGCACTAAATTCATGCAAGAGTAGGCCTTCCTTCCCCTGGCTCCTGGCACTGGCATTCCTCTAGGACCCAGGCTTCCCTGGCAGCCCTGGCATTGTCAGAAGGATGTCCAGTCTAATTAGCACTAATTAGTATAGATAGTTATTTTTAATTGTTGTAATTGTTTTCTGTAATTTATAATTGTTTTCAATGTTAATTTTACTTTATCATCCATATATATATATATATATGTACATATATATATATATATATATATGTACATATATATATATATATATACATAATATAGCCAGGGGCCATGATGACCTAAACAACCAGACACCTAAACAGCAAGCTGCATGAGATAACCAGGCCTGCAAAGGGGACACTGAAGGATGACCAAACAACTGAACAGCAGACTTGGTAGGGTAACTAGGCTGGCGGGAGGGGGTGGGGCAATGGGGGGCAACTAAACAACTGAACAGCAGGTTGTGTGGGGTGACCAGGCTAGCAGGGGGGAGGGGCAGTGAGGGGTGACCAGGCCAGTGGGGGGGCAACCAGTCTGGGGGAAGGCAGTTGAGGGTGACCACGCTGGCAGAGGAGCAGTAAGGAGTGACCAGGCTGGTAGTAAGGGCAGTTAGAGGTGACCTGACTAGCAGGGGGAAGCAGTTAGGAATGACCAGGCCAGCAGGGGGGACAGTTAGGGGCAATCAGACAGGCAGGCAGGTGAGTGATTAGGAGCCAGTGGCCCCAAATTGCGAGAGAAATGTCTGACTGATTAGGGCTACACTGACAGTTGAACATTTCCTGAGTAGTCCATGATTGGAGGGGGTGCAGGCTAGGCTGAGGGGACCAACACCACCCCCATGCATGAATTTTGTGCACTGAGCCTCTAGTAATCTTAATAATCAGATTCTAACATATGTATGTTATTGTTCTTTCTGATGTAAGAAAATTTGTGCCAGAGTAGGCCTTCCTTCTTCAGCTGCCAGCACCAGCTTCCCTCTGCATCTGGCACCCAGGTTCCCTCCTCTGGCTGCCAGAAGGCACCCAGGATCCAGGCTGCTTCCCTCTTCCACCTGCCTGCAGGCATCCGGGCCCCAGATTGGCTTTCCTTAGGCCACCCACAGGCACCCAGGATTCAGGACCCAGACTGACTTCTCTCTGGCCCCAGCTTTGTCTGGAAGATGTTTGGTCTAGTTAGCATATTACCCTTTTATTATCTTATATGTAAATATGTGATAACAAATTAATTTATTCAATCAAAGTTTTTGTTTACTCATTCTGAAATAGAGAAAATTCTGTAGACTGAGTATTTGCTGTTTACTTGATCAAATCTCTGTGTTATAATCTTTAACTGAAAGACAGGCAAATACACCCAGGTCCAAATCCCGATTGCTAGATGGTATTTTTTCCATTGTGACCCTGCTGCCTGACCTTCCATAAACTGTGTGAAAAGCAGTAGTATTGGGCTCTGCAGAGTGTTATTTGAGAGATCCGACTGGGTGGTGAGAAAGTAGCATTGCACCTTTTTTTTTTTAAATCTATACTTCTCAATGTTATATGTAAAGACTTTTATTGATGAACAAATATGTAAAGGAGGTAAGGATAAACCATTTTTTACCCCTTTAAAATAATTTAATGCCATTGATGGACATTGCAATTTTTATAGTTTATGTAGAACTTGGATTTCTGAGATAATGAAGAAGCAATAAAATATCCTATACTTTTCTTAATGTGATCAGACATTAACCATATAATGTGAAAAATAATATTCACTATGATAGTGATGTGTTTTGCAAAGGAGACATATAGGGTATTATGAAATTACCAGGTAATGGGTGATTAATTCTAAAATTTAATTCCCATGATTGCTTAGCTTATTGGCCTTTGACCTCTAAGTTATACAATATGCCTTTATAAACATCTAGGAAGTGTGGACATCCTTATTTAGTATAATTATCATAATGACTTTGATATATGAAAGTTTTGTTAGAATTAAAATTTAATGTTTCATTCCAATTAATTATCCCCTTTCTTTGTCATCTATGCTAAGTATTATTTTCCAAAAATATCTTAAAATAATTTGTTTTAATGAAACTAATAATAAAAAAGCAAAGCAATTTGGACTAACTAAGAGGTATGTGGAAAAATGAATGTAGAGCCTCAAGACTATTGACATGTGAATTAATAACTTCAATAACATAAGGAAAATGTTATATGTGAAAATTTTCATTGGCATTTAAGGTAACTAGAATTGCAATAGCATTTTATTGTCATGTTCATTTTGATCACATATAATTAAGGTATTTTTTTATTCCACTCATATTTATATACTAGTGGCCTGGTGCACAAAATCAGTGCATAAGGTGGGGGGTTTCCCTCAGCCCACCCTGCATCCTCTCCAATCGGGGACCTCTTGGGAGATGTCTAACTGTTGGTGTAGGTCTGATCAGTCAGACATCCCTCTCACAATCTGGGGCTGCTGCCTCCTAACCATTCACCTGCCTTCGTTCCTGATCACCCATAGCCTCTCTGCCTGCTGGCCTGATCTCCTCTCTAACTGCTCTCCCCTGCTGGCCTGATCACCCCTAACTGCTTCTGCCTGCCTGATCACCCCCAACTGCCCTCCCCTACAGGCCTAATCTCACTCCCCAACTGCCTCCCCTGCCAGCCTGATTGCTCCTAACTGTCTCTGCCTCAGCCCCTGCCACCAGAAGGAAGTCAGACTTACAGAAGATGGCCAGTCAAACCAATCTAATTAGTGTATTACCCTTTAATTAGTATAGATGGATAATATAGGATAATTACATAAATGGAGAGGAAGAGCCATTTTCATCAAGAGGAGATGCTCTTGGCAGGCAAAAATACATAATTCCTATATCTGGAATGATAACCAGCCATATAGACTATACTTCCAAAAAATTGAATCGCTTTCTTACACCTTATCCCAAACAGCTGTTGTCCTTAAAACCATTCCTCAACCAAGACAGGTTAGGCTCAGTGGATAGAGCATCGGCCTGTGGACTGAAAGGTCTCAGGTTCGATTCTGGTCAGGTGCATGTACCTTGGTTGTGGGCACATCTCCAGTGTGGGGCGTGCAGGAGGCAGCTGATCAATGTCTCTCTCTCATCGATGTTTCTGACTTTCTATCCTTCTCCCTTCCTCTCTGTAAAAAATCAATAAAATATATATATAAAAAAAATCCTCAGCCCCCACTTTAGGTTCTGCCTTCCCTGTTCATCCAGATTTGTTTCTGATTGGTTAGATGCTGTGCCAGTCAGCATCAAAAGCTCTGTCTCTTAGGCAGCCATCTTGTGAGAGTGTGGTGGTCAATTTGCACATTACCGTTTCATTATATAGGTCTAGAGGCCCAGTGCATGAAATTCATGCATGTGGGAGGGTTTATCCCTCAGCCCAGCCTGCTCTCTCTCCAATAAGGGATGTCCGACTGCCCGTTTAGGCCCAATCCTGGAATCTGGCCTAAATGGGAAGTCAGACATCCCTCTCACAATCCAAGACTCCTGGCTCACAATTGCTCACTTGGCTCCCAACTGCTCACCTGATTGCCCCTAACTGATTCTGCTTTCCAGTCTGTTCACTCCCTAACCACTCCCTTGCCAGCCTAATTGATGCCTAACTCTTTTCTGCTGGCTCAATTGGCCCTAACTTCCTTCCCCTGCTGTCCTAGTCTCCCTTTATTGTCCTCCCCTGCAGGCCTGGTTGCTCTCAGTTGCCTTCGCCTGCTGTCCTGGTCACCCCTAACTTCCCTCCCTTGCCAGCCTAATTGCCCACACCTTCCCTCCCTTTTAGGCCTGGTCCCTCCCAGTTGCCCTCTCCTGCTGTCCTGATTGCCCACAACTGCCCTTCCTTGCCAGCCATCTTGTGGTGGCCATCTTGTGTCCACATGGGAGTGGCCATCTTTTGTGTTGGAGTGATGGTCAATTTGCATATTACTTCTTTATTATATAGGATTGTAGTTATCAAATATTTATAATGAGTGGCTTTTCCCATTTTTATACTTTTAAGTGCTACTGTGAAGTTTATTTTACGTCTGACCAATTTTAAGTCTGTGTGGTAGTCATAATTTTGGGGGACATATTGTCCTATTTGTTAAACATGAGTATAAAATTTTGTAATACTTTTCATGCTACCATAAGATTATAATTTTTACTATCTCCTGGTGCTATGCTTCAACAAAAATAATAGGAACTTAGTCTTTCCTTTCCAATTTAAAGATATAACAGCAAGTATAAGCTAAAGTAAATGCAACAAATACTTAATGTTTTGATTATAGGAAGAAAAAATGGATGCCACATTTAAAAAGTGTTATTTATTGAATTGATTCAAATTTAGAGTAGATGTGAAATAGTCATATGGATTCAAAACTAGCTCCAAGACTATAAATAAAGCAGAAGAATGAAGCAAAACTGTAGGAGGTGTTTAGGGGGTGCAATAGAAGATGGTTTTAGTTGATCATTTTTAACATTCATCATTTATTAATTATTCAAAGAGAATCTGTGAATAGCACATTGAGGAACTTTACAGCCTGTACTAAACTGGGAGGTATTGCAAGTAACAGAAACTGAGAAATATAATTGACATAATACACATCAATAATATAAGGAATCTTATTATTATCAGTTCAAAGTTACATATGTTGAAAACAAAAATACAGCATTTATATAAATATAATGATGGATGAATTGTTGGGAGACAGATGATTTTAATATTTCTAGAATGAGGGCTCAGTGCTTTTCATGGCAACTTGTCCCTGTTTTTCTTCCTTATCACCTACATGGCACTGATGCTCATCTCAAACCTTATCGTCTATCTGACTGCATTTTCCTTAAAAACCAGCTAATCACAAAATCAATGGGGATTAACATGTTAAAACTATTTATCTTTAGGCCTCTATAGCATGGTGGTTAAGGGTACAAAACTGGAGTCAGATTGCATATTTGATTTATGGCCTCACCATTAGCTATATAATCAAGGCTAGGTTACTTACTCTCTTTGTGCCACAGTTTCCTTACATGTACAATGAGATACTCATAATGTCTATTGTTGTGAATATGTGTAAAGTGCCTGATACATAGAAATAGTGTCTGTATTAGCCACTAATACTGCTATTACTAATTGCATCATCACTTTGTATATACTTATAGATATTGAGTAAACAAGAATTGCTAAGATTTCATGTCTAAGGAGAAATATGATAGATACTGATTTTTCAGGCTTTGAAACTCCCTTAGTGAAGAGTTTCTCCTGGGTACCAAGACTCTTTTGTGATGTTTTAAAGTATAAGCATGTAAGTATCCTCTGGTTGAACTAAAATTGTTTTTAGAATTATGATATTTTAAATATCCATTTCTCTTTTTTAATTAGAGAAAAACTATCATCTAATTGAGCATTGGGTCATGTGATCATTTATATCACACCTAGACTTGACAGAACATAATTTAATGTGCCATCAGGCAGGCAGTCAGGCAGATGCTCTGATACCATGAGAGCTAGATTGGAAAAAAGAGGCATTATTCTTTCCTGATGGGCATTAGGAGGGAGAAAAAAAATGAATGACTTTTTCTATTAAGTTGTTACTGACCATAATGTAGATAAGTGAAACTGTGGAGTAAAATCAAAGCTAAATAATATAGAATGTTTATATACCTTTATCTGGTATTAATGCAATCTGTCAGATGACAGCAAAAAAAAAAGATGAATCAAATTCAAATTTAATACCACTTATTTATATATCTATGCCCATTTTGCTATCATAAATAAATCTGAAAGCTTCCAGGTGACTAAAACAATGTCAATGTAAGGAAAGGTAATATTTCTTCTCCTTGTGATTCTAAATGAGAAAAGCTCTCCTTTTTGGCCACCAGGGATCCAAATGATACAGATAAATTAGTCCAGAGATGTGCAGTTAAAACTGATTGAAGAAATAGATGATGAGTTTACACAGAAAACTTTGTAAGAAATGAGGAATGAGAAAGATAAAAACAGGCTAGGCTGTCTACCTAACACGAATGTTGTAGAGGTATCATTTAGCTGAAGGTTGGAGGCAATACCAGAAATAAAATAAACATGACCTGATTATCAAAACAGGTTTCTGAGGACAATTTGGTGGTGGGAATCTTATTAAAGAAATTGGGACAACTGTAGGATATGAGCCCTTTAAAAGTAGAAGAACCTTCACTCTCCACCCAAACAGAACACAAAGTAGTGGTTGCACATGAGGACCTAAACTCCCCTTCTCCCCTCTCCCCTCTCTCTCCTTCCTCTGTAATGGGAGTGATGAATGGAAGAATGGTGACAAACATTTACCATGAAGTTGGGAAAATAGGTGGCCGTTCCACATTTTTTTGTTTTACATTAATCATAATTTAGCAATCAAGAAGTAAAGAGATAAATGAGCAGAAGTGCCTGGTGTGCTTGAAATTTTGGTTTTAGTCATTGTTTATTTTATTCTGAAGCTGTTACCTCACCCTTCAGAAAACTTGAGAGGAGTTGACATTATGTAAGTTCTATAAAATCATAGAAATAAGCATAAAAAAAGAAAAGTGCTCACAAATTTATTCCAGCCTAATTTTCCTCAAAAATGCTTCCAGACTGATATTCTCTGGTGCAAACAAGTTATTGCTTTTTTCTTTTTTTATTATAATTCCTCAATTTTAGTCTGCCTAACTAAAGATCAGACTTCCCAGCATCCATTAGTTATGTTCTGAACTTACTTCTGTCCTCTTTTGGATAATTAGATTGTACTTAAGATGTTAAAGGCAGGAACAACCAACTTGCACCATGAATTAGAAACTTTATTTTGAAGATGATAGAGCAGCAAGAGGGAGGAAAGGTGGTTACTTGGCAAATATATGTAGGAGAATCTCCATACTATCTTGTATCAGAGAGAAAAATACATTTTTCTTCTTTTAACTTGTCATCTCATTAGTTCAAATGACATCATAATAAATATATACTTCTAAAATCCAATAAAGTTAGTTATCTTCACTGAAAAATGGGGATAGTAATATTACTTATCCAGAACTGTTAAAGTTAAATGAGATAATTCCTTTAAAGTACTCATTATCACATATAACATACTATTCACTGAAATAATGCTGCTATATATTTAATTTTTTTAAACAATGGATGTTTTTATGACAAATCTTTAATATCTCACTCTCTTGACCTTCCATACAATTACTTTACTGATTCAAGTTTGAGTCAGTTCAACCATAGGCATACTTTGTGAAATCCTGCCAGGAACCAATTTCAGCATATAAAAATTAAAAAGAGTTCCATCAAAAGATTGATGAGACTTGGTGGACTCAACAATGGCTGAGCCACATATGTAGTTTACCTGTTGGAAATGGCTAAATGGCACTTCCACCAAACCTGAATAGGATTGCTTGCTGCCAAGCAGTTCAGGGCATTTTATTGCCTCCTGTTGGCCAAACACCCGAACAGCTATAGGCTATTCCTCAAAGTGACAATGCTTCTGTATCCTTTGAAGCCCTACCCTTTGAAGTATATATCTCCACCTTGCCTTAGGAAAAATCGTGTTAATAAATAGCACAGGGTCCCTAGATAAGAGTAATCTTCAGTTCCTTAAGCTGAAGATCTTCATCAATGCTTTTCAAAATTATATTTTGTCTTTGGACTCCTTCTTAATCATCTATGCACAACCCCTTTCTCCAGAATGCTGAATACTTCGTAAGGCTGGGACAAAAAATGTGTTATTATAGCACTGGAACAGGGACAGTAACAGAATACTAATAACAGAAGCCTAATATGCTAAGTATCCAGCCATTCACTTGACCATTTGACCAGTCACTATGATGCTCACTGACCACCAGAGGGCAGACGCTCCAACCAGTAGGTTAGCTTGCTGCTGGTAGGTTAGCTTTCTCAAATCATTAAAGTCCTTGCCTCTTTTTTGATCTCTTCTTTTGTACTTATCACCTTATCTCTCTCCTTTCTAGAATTAAGCTGTCTTTATCACTGTGTCCAATTCCCTCTTTAATTCCCTGCTATCTGATTTTTGCTCTCATTTGCCTAAGGGCACTCTTCTAGCAAAGGTAACAACTGGTATGCTGATTCATAAATACAATGATTCTTTTAATACCTCTGTGCAGCCTTTGAATTGAAAATTCTTTTTTGAAGATGTCTCTTCTTTTATTACCATTTGCTTCTGTTTGTTTTGTTTTGTTTTTCTCTCCAACTACTTTACATTAATCTAAAATTATTTTACCTCCTCCCTCCCAGTGCACATTTTAAATACCTGGTTGATGTCCTTGGTCATCTTCTTCACTCCTCACTTGCTTCTCTTCTAATGCCATATATTGTGGGGTTTTTTTGACACCCATGATAATTTCCTTAAACCTCATTTTTATCCTCATGACCACTTTGAAAAATGTGGCAGATTGACTCACTAAACATATTTTAATCTCCCATTTAAAAGGCTGTTTTTAGAAGCCAGAAAGCTAAAACAAAGCAAAACAAAACAAAACAAAAAACACAGTATTTCCCAAACACCTGTTTATCCTTGGTATCCGCTATAGATTTGTTCAACCAATGCACCATATGAGATATGCATGGTAGAAGTGAGGTAGAGTTTGCATGGAGCTTCTGTCAAGCAAAGTTACTGTGCCTTTGATTTTCCCAGGAGAAGTCCTAATATTTGAACCCTAACTTCGTGAATTTCCAGAGGCAAGGCAAAGTGTATATATTTTTGAAAGGATAAATTTCATCATTTTGGTATGGTTCTGACTCTCAGATATGCTAGCAACTTTCTGATTCCATTGTTTATTTCTTCCTTTCTGTCTTGATTTTTTAAAAAATATATTTTATTGATTTTTCACAGAGAGGAAGTGAGAGGGATAGAAAGTCAGAAACAGTGATGAGAGAGAGACATCGATCAGCTGCCTCCTGCACACCCCACACTGGAGATGTGCCCATCAGCAAGGTACGTGCCCCTGACCGGAATTGAACCTGGGACCTTGCAGTCCTCAGGCCGACGCTCTATCCACTGAGCCAAACCGTTCTCCACAATTTTTTTTTAAGAGAGAGAGGAAGAGGGAAGGAAGGAGGGAGGAATGGAAAGGGGAGTAAGAGAGAGAGAGAGAGAGAGAGAGAGAGAGAGAGAGAGAGAGAGGAGAAGGGAAGGGAAGGGAAGGGAAGGGAAGGGAAGGAAAGAGAAGAGAAGAGAAGAGAAGAGAAGAGAAGAGAAGAGAAGAGAAGAGAAGAGAAGAGAAGAGAAGAGAAGAGAAGAGAAGAGAAGAGAAGAGAACAGGAAGAAGAGATCTGGAAATCAAACCAGCAACCTTTCTGTACACTGTAGATGCCCTGTCCAACCAACTGAGCCACAATGGCCAGGGCTTCTTCCTTCCTTCCTTCCTTCCTTCCTTCCTTCCTTCCTTCCTTCCTTCCTTCCTTCCTTCCTTCCTTCCTTCCTTTCTTTCTTTCTTTCTTTCTTTCTTTCTTTCTTTCTTTCTTTCTTTCTTTCTTTCTTTCTTAAATATGCTTTATTGATTTCAGAGAAAAAGAGAGGAAAGGAGAAATAGAAACATCAATGATTAGAGAGAATTATTGATCAGCTATCTCCAGTAAGCCCCCTACTTGGAATTGAGCCCACAACCTAGCATGTTCCCTAACCAGAAATTGAACCATGACCTCCTAGTTCATGGGTCAATATTCAACCACTGAGCCACACTGTCAGGGCTCCATTGTTTCTTGATCTTAGCAGATGTAACTACTCTATTGGTAGAATGGGTTTTTGGTGTCAATGAAAGTGTTGTTTCTGGAAGATTTGATAATAAGCTTTCCACATCTACACTTATTTTGAATGTGTTCCATAATATTTAATAGATCTCTTTCTGATTATCCTGGAAAACACAGATCTTGATCTCTGCAACTAAGAACTTTGATTAGTTTAACTCCCAAAGTCATGACTACAGTCCAGTTTTCCTCTTTAAACATTATAGACCTTAAGCATTGTTAATTACTAAGCAACTCACCTTGGTAGGCCTACAAGGTGACAAACTCAATAGGCTGAAAGCTAACAATTGTCTTTCCCCCACAGGCTTATTCCTGTTTCTGAACTCTCAAACTTTGTTAATGACACATAGTCTACAAAATAACCCAAGGTACAAACCTAGGGGCTATCTTTCTCTTACTTTCTGCCTCCAACTTAATACTGTCTAACAGTCTGTCTTATTAATAGCTCTCATATGCAACTCTCCATTTCTCTTCATTATTTCTTTAATTCAAGCTTTTATTTATTTTGGCCTGGATTGTTTCATAACTTTCCAAGTTTCTTATCCTCTATTCTTGATCTAAACCAATCCAGCCACCTCAATTTGGACTGTTGCTAAGACATATCTTTGGACATATTCCTCTATTGCTTAAAGCTTTCTCATTGTCTACAAAATAGAGTTACAAATCCCTAGTATGTATACAATTAATGACGTCCTTGAGCTAGTCCATAATAGTCTCTCCAGTTTAATTCTTGACTGCATATTTTAAAACATATCAATTCTGAAATGCTCACAGCACACAAACACACTGGGGTTATCATGCCTCTGGGTCTTCCTTCCTTTGAATTTTCTCTCTCCATTACCCTGTCTGAAGTGGCAAGTAAAACTTTAAGGGTTTTGTCATATATTGCAAGGTAACCTCCTTAAATGATAGACATGGGGCTTATAGTTTTTTTTAATATTTGGATGAAAAACAATATTCTTGCTACAAGTAGACTCAAGAATTATACTATGTATCTTAGAGATTTAAAATGTATAAAATGCTTTCTTAAGTTTGCCCAGCTTAGAATAGCAGGCCTGGATCTTAAATTCAGGTCTTCTTATATAAACACATTGTTCCTCTTTTCACTATAACTGGAATGCAAGTGCTCTAAAGACAAAAGAATGGGAGAGGAAACTGGAAAACAAATAAGAAGAAGATAGGAGACGGTCTTGGCCACACTTCCAAATCTCTCATATAGTAGCTTCCCTGAGTCTCTCCAAATAACAAGTGAATAATTTCTTTCATTTAACTTTGGGGGGAGGGTACTATAGACTTTTGAAAAATCTTAATAATTTCTACTTTAAAAAATATTCTGATAGGCTTTTTCTATTTACTACTAGTAAGAAAATTATAGTTATTTCTCAATTGAATTAAAAGAATTATTACCTAAACTTTGCTTTATCTTCAAATTTTCTTACCAGCTGATATTTTAATTCAAGGACAGTTAGATGTCTAGTGTCATATTTTCTGTTGCAGTGATGGAGAAATTGAGGGAGAAGTGAAATAATTTGGTCAAGGTTATACAGGTATGTTGGATAGTAACTCTTCTTCTTGAACATTTGCTATTTGCATAGATTTAAAAAAAAATGAAATCAACAGCTTCACATCAGCTACTGATCAGGTACCAGATGGCAAAAACTTTCCATCACTACCACCTAGGGCTATATTCAAACCAATGAAAGGCTTGTATCTCATTACCAGTCCCCTGAGCTCTCTTTTCTCCCACATGGTACTGTCTTTTTTCAAGTAGAAAGTGACATTATTTTAAAAACTGTCCTTGTTTCAGATTACCAAAAAGTTCTCATAATTTAAACAGGTTTGTCCTTTAGTTTTTCTATTTTGCATGACAATATTAAGCTTGTATTGAATAACACTTCAAAAAATTATTAAATCAGACTAAACTATATGATAACACCACAGAATCTTGCTTCATGTCAAGAATTATAGGTGATTAAATACACTTTCTATGTTTAGCAAATAAAATTACAGAACATTGTTAAATTTGAATTTCAAATAAATGGATATTTATTTTTAAGTACACACAGTATGGCCCGAATATTGAATAAAACTTACTTTACTAAAAAGTTACGCATTGTTTACCTAAAATTCACTTAACTGAATCCTGTATTTATCTAGAAAACCTATGAATAAAGAATAGACAGTTCAAATGATTTTGTATAACTGAAAACGCAGGACAAATAAGTTGCCTATAAAAGTGTGTTGTGATGTTCACTAAAGCCAGTTTATGCTCTGTGGGAGACAATCATGTCTTAGAAATTACTATTATAACACTGAAAGTCTAAAAAGAGTAAAAGGGGGAAGTATCTACTGTTTTGTTTTGAAAATAAAATTATATTTTGCTAGCATGCAAAAGAACACAGAAAAATAAAAGGTATTGCAGATTTTTTAGTCTCCCTTATAGAAACAGAACTCAAGAAATTGTTTAGAAATTATTGCTGCTCCCAGTTGTAAAACTGCTGGGCAAGTTTTAGGTTTAGCAACATTGTTCACTGAATAACAAACTTAGAATTTCTGCATATATTGTTCCATCATTCTCTCTGTCAGATAGATAAGTGAAGGTAGAATTGCAACTCTTGCCATGAGTATGTATGATTCAATGGTGTCTATAATTAAAAGGTAGCACACAGATAAAAAGGAAAATATAAAAACATTTACCTAGGTACATATTTAATTATTTATTCACTGTTGCAAAAGCAATGAAAGAAATGTGGCATCCAATACTTTACCTTTTAACTTGTTTACATGTGAATTCAAATCACACAGGCATGGCAATGAGGACTTAAATAATAACAAACATGAAGAGTAGATTAGGATGTATGTTCTTATCTTGATGCACAGAGGTTTAGTATATATTTAACATTCTTTAACATTAACGACTATAAGTCTCAGGTACTGAGAAAATAACATAAATCCTTATAACTCAAGATGTAAGTATGCCTACCTCTAACAGTTAGTCTTAGAAAAATTAACATTATGCTTTTAACCTAATATAATATATACAGTAAGATGTTTCTGAATTGTAAGCCATGAATTCTGACATTAATCATAATGTGAGTACTGACCTTGTGTATTAAGCTATATCTATAGTGGGTATTTTAACACAGCTGTTACTTGAAAAGTGAATCTACTTTATTGTACTTTCTGCTCTTTTTTAATGTTAAGGTGAATAAATTTATCTTGAGTAGGTTACTCACCATTTTGTCTTCTGAAAATTTGAGACATTTGAATACCTTCAGTGAAGTCTACTTTTTTCCCAAATAACAAAAACAAAAAACAAAAAACAAAGAACACTTGGTGACATGAAATGTCCTCATAAAGCAAAAATATAACAGAAAGGGAAAAGATGTTATTCAGTATATTATATAATAAAGTTTTATTTTATGGACATTAATATATCCTTATTGATCTCTGAATGCATAGTTTAAGTAAATTGGTAGTATGCCTTGTTTTGTGATTTTTAAAAGTTAGAATTATATCTGTAAATTCATGCTAATCTTAAATATTCATATATAAAGAGATGATTTTATCCCCAGAAAGCTGTATTCTTTTCTAATACAGTGATCTTTTGAGTGGTGAAGATGGCAGGGTGCCAAAGAATCCTTGCTTTGTGTCAGAGAGCTGAAGATGAACCAGAGTTGATCCTCAGTGACATGTGGGAGAGGCACACAGAGCCTATGATGATTGGAGTTTTATGGAAACTATAAAATCATGAAAAACAGCTATTGGGAAAACGTCATGTACTCACAGCTCACTCTGCATGCTGTTTCTCATCTTATTTGTACAAGTACAGGCAAACATCTCCTAACAACAGAGATGTTCTTTTTTTCCTTGGTTACAATTTAGTATTGATTGCTATATAGGAAGGTTGACAAGAATCCCAGAAAGGGTTTAATTACAAGTATTTGTAAGAAAGTAATTGGCGGAATAAGTATGGGGTTAATTATTAGTTGTTTCTTTATTCAGAATCACAATATTCAATTTGAGCAGCAGTGATATCAACAAAAAGGAAAAAAAGAAATATATATACATAGTGGTACCTCGAGATATGAGTGCCATAACATACGAAATTTTTGAGATATGAGCCATCAAGCCAGTGATTTTTTGCTTTGAAATATGAGCAACATTTGAGAGAGGAGTAATGGTGTGGATCGGCCCGGCTGCAAACGGCCCACCAGTTTACCGAGACTCGAGCATCTCATAGTTCCCCACGCCTCAGTCAGTGTGCTTGTTTACCTCATTGTCGAAGCATCTTTTGTGCATTTACATACTTTATCACATTTCTTTTTATAACCATGGGTCCGAAGAGAGAGAGTGGAAAGGTCAGTGCTCAGAAGAGGATGATGTCTATTGAATTAAACCGTGAACTCATAGAAAAATATGAGCAAGGTGTGCGAGTGGCTGACGGGCGTAGTACTTCAACGATATGCACTGTGCTTAAACAGAAGGAGTCGATAAAGGGTATAACACCAGCTAAGGGCATTAAAATAATTTCTAAGCTCCATAGCTCTCTCCACGAAAAGATGGAGAATTTACTGATGGCGTGGGTGACAGAGAAGCAGCTTAAAGGAGATACATTAACACAGAGCATCATATGCGAGAAGGCACGAGCAATTTATGGTGATTTGCTGGAGCAGACCCTGTGCACTTCCATGGGTGAAGCATGGAAAGACTCATTTAAAGCCAGTAGAGGCTGGTTTGATAACTTCAGGAAAAGGTCCGGCATTCACTCAATTGTCAGGCATGGTGAGGCAGCAAGTTCAGATGTGAAGGCAGCTGAGGATTACCTCAAAACTTTTTCCGAACTGAAAGAAGCCAAAGGATATATCCCCCAGCAAGTCTTCAACTGTAACGAGGCAGAGCTTTTCTGGAAGAAGATGCCGAATAGGACTTATAGAATGGCAGAGGAGAAGGCGATGCCAGGCCACAAACCCATGAAGGATAGGCTAACTCTCGCACTGTGCGCCAATGCGAGTGGTGACTACAAGATCAAGCCTCTGCTCCTATACCATTCAGAAAACCCCAGAGTCTTTAAGTCACATAAGATTTTAAAAGATAAACTGCAAGTTATGTGGAGGGCAAACCTGAAGGCATGGGTCACCAAGCAGTTCTTTGTGGAGTGGGTAAACCTGGTTTTCAGCCCTTCTGTTAAGAAATACCTACAGGAAACAACCGAACCATGCAAGCCCTCCTCTTTCTCGACAATGCTCCTGCTCACCCACCGAACCTCGAAGATGAACTCCTCGAACAGTTCAAGTTTATAAAGGTTGTCTACCTACCTCTCAACACCACTCCTATCCTGCAGCCCATGGATCAGAAGGTGATTTCTAATTTTAAAAAGTTGTACATCAAGCACCTGTTCTGGTGCTGCTTTGAGGTGACAGAGAACACAAACCTCACCCTTCGAGAGTTCTAGAAGAACCACTTTAACATCGTGTATGCCTCAGAATTATTGATCTGGCCTGGCTAGGTGTTACAACGAGGACTTTGACCTCTGCATGGAAGAAGCTGTGGCCTGAGGCCGTAGCCGAAAGGACCTCCGAAGGATTCGAACCTGAGGTGCCAGCGGAGGGGAGATAGTGTCTCTGGGAAAATCCATGGGCCTGGACGTGGATGAGAGAGACGTGAATGAGCTCATGGAGGAGCACTCTCTGGAACTCACCACAGAGGAGTTACAAGAGTTGCAGTCTCAGGAACATGCGGAGGTTCTCCAAGAAATTGGTTTCTAGGAGGAGCCAGAAGTGGAGGAGATCTCTACAAGTGAGATAAAGGAGATCTTAGGAATGTGGGAGAGGGTGTCACACTTCGTGGAAAAGAAACACCCAGAAAAAGTTGCTACTGGTCGTGCATCGGAGCTGTTCAATGAAACTTGCCTTACCCATTTCAGAAACATTCTGAAAGGGAGGAAGAGGCAAACCTCGTTGGACACATTTTTTTGTTTGTTTTTTAAATCAGCCAAAAATGCAAAGACCAGTAGCAATTAAGTTCAGTGAAGATTAGTTAAGTTACATTCAATTTAGGGATAAAGTGCAGCACTGAGAGTGTAACAAGTAGTTAAATACACTTTATAAAACCAGTTTATTCCTTTACATTCTCTTTTATTATGTTTTTATACAATATTTGTAATTTATAAATACATTTTTCTTATTCAAAAACACGTAACAAGAACAACTGGGGTGGCATTTTGGTGGCTGGAATGGATTAATGGCATTTCAATCGATTTCAATGGGGAAATTTGCTTTGAGATACAAGCAACTTGGTATATGAGCAAGGTTAAGGAACGAATTAAACTCATATCTCGAGGTTCCACTGTATTAGAGTCCCCTTTCCAATTCCAATTTAAAATACATTTATCTCTTTCTCCTTTAGCCAATCCCCACAAAAAGCATTTCACTGTCATCTCCATTACCTTGGTACACATGTCAGCAATGAGTCAATAAATGCCAAACTGGAGAATTATAGTAGTATGACACATGGAAGAAAGAGAGTGGAGGAAGGCCGCCTCCTAAAACTTACCCAAGTGTGATGTGATACAAAATATATTATAACTCTAGGTGTCAACAGGTTTGCATTTTTGGCAACCTTCAAATAGGCCTGAGAATTTAGCTTATATATCTTCTCTACTGATGGGTTTTATATAGTAAATAGAATAAACCCCAGAGACAAAAATCTAAAATGTCATTTCACAATATGCTTCTTTCCTCTTCAGCTGATTATGTTTACAGTATCTTACTTTGTTCTGGGGACCAAAATTGGTTTCTTGAGTTATGCTGATCTTAATATTATTATTAAAAAAAGTAATTTAATTTAACATAGAGGTTGCTTGAGAAAACAGGCAAAATGAAAATGATGATACTTGGTGTGAAAACTGCAGAAAGTGAAATGAAATACAATAGTGTTTTTTGCTTATTTCAAAATATCTGAGGTATGTTGAACTTGATGGTACAATATAACAGAAGTAGGGTTTGCCTGGGCATAGCGGTTCTCACGTGTGAATGGTTCATTAGAAACTTTGCTAGGTAACTAAGAAATGCTACACTGGGACTTATTTAGTTTTGGTCTCTTCTAAGCTCAGTGTTTTTCTTCCTATTGTAGAATTATTTCCTCTGGCAAATCAAGGAAATATTTATTTGCCATGAAGTTAATAGTAAGCTTCTATCTATTGATTGTTAAGTTTCCTTTCTCCTGCTATTTTGTTTCTTGTTTCTTTATGTGAAAGGCCTTTTTCTATAAGTCTAAGCTTAATCAGTTTAAACCAACTTAATTTGGGGTAAATAAAAGTAATTATAATCTCCAGTTTGTAAAACTAATTTCTGTAAACCTATAAAGATGAAGATTGGACTTTTAATTTACCATTAACTATCAGCTCTAATTATTATATTGGAAGCAGAGTGGTACTTAGTAAATACTAGTGATTGACAACTGATAAAAATGTCAGAGAACTGCTTTGGTGTAATTTTACCTTCATTGACATAATTATATAGGAAATAGTAAATAATAAAATTGTCTAGACATTTTTGTTTTTATATATTTTTTATATTTTCTTTTGAAAAAATTTTGGTAAATAAATATCCTACCCAATAAAGATGTAATATGCTAATTGACTCTCATGCCACCATAAATATTGTGGCACTTACAGTTAATAAGGAAGGAATATGCTAACTGACTGCCACTCTGCGTGCCTGCCTTTGGAGTCTCCCAGTCCCCTCAGCTCTGCAGTCACCCAGGGCCAGCTGGAGGCAAAGGCAAGACTTGGATGGTGGCTGCCCAGTTGCCCAGGGCCAACAGAGACTTAGGTAACTAGAGCCAGCCAAGGCTTACACTGCCAGCAGTGGCAGCAGCAGAGGTGTGATGGGGCATCGCCTTCCCTTGATTGCTGGGTTGCCTCCTGCCCCTGAGGGATCCCAGACTGTGAGAGGGGGCAGGCTGGGCTGAGGGACCCCTCCCTCTATTGTATGAATTTTCAGGCATTGGGTCTCTAGTAAATAAATGTAAGTAATGATATAATTCTTTGGGTAAAAATAAAAATTATCATTTATTTTTAAATCCAAAACTCACTAGTTTCATTTATACTTATGAACATGGTTGGCAGAGTTTGAATTAAAAAGCTATAATAACAGAGGTTTTATATTTTAACATGAACCCAATGTAAAAGGAATTGAATTACATCAACCTGTGTGGCTCAAATCAGAGTGTTTTCTGGGAGTCTTTCTGTCTGAGTACAAAATGCCATAAGTAAATGCAATCCAATTAAAGCACAAAGTCACTGTCTAATTAAAGATAGAAAGGGCTTTTAACAAGAAGTTTTCCTAAAGTAGATTGGTATTCACATGACAGAAGAAAATGTAAAAAGTTTGTTTTCTCTACATTTTAGAAAAGGTAAAATATAGAGTAGCAATTTTACTACATATCTGCATTTAGAATTGCTGTAGTCATGGCGAGCCTGCTTACTTGGAAAAGTATATTCTGTAGTGTAATGCCATTTTTATAACGTGATAATTGAACTAAATTTTCCAAAATTAAAATTCGCTGAAGTGAAAATGGACAAAATATTCTTAGCAGGTAGTATAACAGTTAAAAAAGTCTTAAAAGCATAGTTCAAGAGAACTTGGGTTATATAAAATAACAACAACTTCCTGAGTTGATTGCAACAATGAAATTTTGAAGCATAACTAAAAAACAAATATTTAATTTGATCCTCAGCACTGGCATATTTACGACTCAGCAGGGTTTGCATTGATCAAAGACAACCTGCAACATTAGCTTTTATAACTCAGGCACTTACTTTGAAGCTAAAAAAATTAAATGAAGTAATGCTTGTGGCTTATTCTTTACAAGACATATAGAAAAGTCATGATCATTTTATAACCAAATGATAAAGAAATGTGATTTGTATAAGTCTTACATAAAATGCCTATATTAATAATAACAAAAAATAGCAAAAAAAAACCCAAAACCCGCAAATAAACAAATACCAGAAAACAAAAGAAATAAAATAAACTTAAGTCATTTAAAGAAGTATTCCTTCCACCCTAGTTGGTATGGCTCAGTAGATAGAGCATCGGCTTGACAACTGAAAGGTCCCTGGTTTGATCCCAGTCAGGGGCACATGCCTAGGCTGCAGGCATATATATTTAAAAAGTATTCCTTCCTAGGATATTTGAAAAGAATTATTTCATAAGACTTTCATGAAAATGGAAAATTTCAAAAGTATTGAAAGCCTAATGATCTAGGGCTTGAACAGAGGACAATCTAAAATATTATAAAGATATACAACAGATTTTTGGAAGTGGAATTGCTGCATTGCAAACTTTTATTTAAAAAGATATTTTTTTTTGCAATTGATAACATATAGTTTCAGTCTTTTTAAGATATAAAGACTAAAAATTTAAATATAATTTTTTCCTGAACGTTTAAGGACATGATATTAGAGAGAAAAGTCCCCATGATTCATAGATATTTTACCAAATTTTTGAAAAATATAAATGGAAACAACCTAAGTGCCCGTAAGCAGATGAGTGGATCAGAAAACTGTGGTACATCTACACAATGGAATTCTAAGCTGCCATTAAAAAAGAAGTAACTCTTACCATTTGCAGCAACCTGGATGAAACTGGAGAGCCTTATGCTTAGTGAAATAAGCCAGTCAATGAAGGAGAAGCACCACATGCTCTCCCTCATTTGTGGATAATAAAGAACATTGTAAACTGATGAACAAAAGGATAGATAAAGAGGTAGTAAAGCATTAAACAGACTGTGATATTATAGCAGGAAGATTAAGGAGAGGTGGGGTAGATAAGAGATCAATCAAAGGACTTGTATCTATGCATATAAGCATAACCAATGAACATAAACACTGGGGGTTGGAGGTATGCCTGGTAGGGAGGGGGGCAATGGAGATATATGTATACATGTAACACAATAAAAAAAATAGAAAAAAATATGTTGGGTTATAAATATATTGATACTAGAGCCCTGATGCACAAAATTCATACTAAGAGCTCAATCCTCTCAGCCCCAGGCAGCTTCCCCAGGCCTCTCAGCCTCAGGCAGCTGCCTCGACCCTCGCAGCCCCAACTTGGTCCAGAAGGTTGTCCAGAAGGTCATCTGGATGGCTATTCTGCTGTTTGGTCTAATTAGCATATTAGCTTTTATTATATAGGATCATCATCCTATATAATAAAAGGCTAATATGCAAACTGACTGAACAGTAGAATGATCAGCTGCCTCCTGGTGGTCAGTGTGCTCCCACAGGGGGAGCACCACTTAGCCAGAAAATGGGCTAAAGATGTCCAACTGATGGCTTAGGCCTGCTCCTCATCCCCCCAGGGATACTAGACTATGAAAGGGCACAGGCCAGGTTGAGGGACCCCCACCCAAGTGCATGGATTTCATGCACTGGGCCTCTAGTAATTTAAATCATTGTGGCCTTTATGTAAAAATTCTCAAAGAAAGTTTCACAAATACACTTTTTTTGTTTTTATAGTTTAAAGTTTGAGTTTTATCTTTAACAAATAGTGATTTTGAAAAAGTTTAGATAAATAAGGATGGATATAAATGCAATATCACAAAGATCCCTCATTTTGCATCCAATGAAACTGAGACCAAGATGTAGTGACAATCAAGTCCTAAATATTTACTGTCAAAGCAAGGGTAAAATCTTAATTCTTCCAACCCTCAGCCTTTGACCACATTGTCCAGATCACAAAGTTCTTGTGAAACAATTTGTATATATCAAAATAATATGAAACAACTTCATCTAGTATAGCTATCTTAAATTAGTGGTAGATAAAAAATTTAGTAATATCAATGAAAGAAAAACAAAAAACCTTAACCATCTAATGATGGCTGATAAATACAATATGCATCTTTTTCACAACTCTTATAATTTTTAGGCTATATTACAGTTATAATATTCAGAATTCTTGAAATTATCAGTGGCAAAATATAATTATAAAAATGTATTTTAAGGATAACATTGTTATCTTAAGCCTTATATAATATTGTAACTTGCTTACATAGTCTCTGAATTGGGGTCCAAATATTTGATGATCTTTCCATTGGAAATAATGGAAGAAAAAAAAATTGTTGATGGTGTCATATGACAAACAGTACTGTCTTAATTTAGGAATAGGCTGAGTTTTCTAGTGCTGTTTTTATACACTGAAGCAGTACGCTTGCAGGGAAATAAGAAACTAATAATAAAATATTCAATTTATTTATTTAAAATAAATAAATAAACCAAGGAAATTTGTTGCTTAAAGATACCCCACAAAGAACCATTCAAAGGCAAAGAACTGATGTATAATATAAATAACTAGAGGTCCAGTGCACAAAATTATTCACTGGGGAGTTGTCCCTTAGCCTAGCCTGCACCCTCTCCAAACTGGGATCCCTTGGGGAATGTCTGATTGCCGGTTTAGCGGGATCAGGCCTAAACCAGCAGTCGGACATCCCCCTCACAATCTGGGACTGCTGGCTCCCAACTACTTGCCTGCCTGCCTGCCTGATTCCCCCTTAGCATGATCACCCCCTAACCACTCCCCTTCCAGTCTGATTGGTGCCTAACTGCTCCTCTTCTGGCCCAATCTCTCCTAATTGCCCTCTCCTGCCAGCCTGTTCACCCCCAACTGTCCTCCCTTGCTGGCCTGAATACCCTCAACTGCCCTGGTGGCAGCCATCTTGTGACCACATGGGACAGCCATCTTGTGCAAGGGGTGTGACAGTCAATTTACATATTACCTCTTTTTTTTAAAATATATTTCTATTGATTTTTCACAGAGAGGAAGGGAAAGGGATAGAAAACCAGAAACATCGATGAGAGAGAGACATTGATCAGCCACCTCTTGCATGCCCCCTACTGGGGATGTGCCCGCAACCAATGTACATGCCCTTGACCGGAATCGAACCTGGGACCCTTCAGTCCCCAGGCTGACGCTCTATCAACTGAGCCAAAAAGGTTTCGGCACCTCTTTATTATATATGATAATTTTCCAAAATGACAGAAAGTACTCTGAAGGACCCTCCATAAGACACATTGTTTCCAATCCCTACTCTGGCAATAATTAAGCACAAAGGATATATGCTGTAACTTCACTCTCTGTATTTTCTTCTGTATAAATAAAAAAAGTTGGATTTTGCCCAGCTGGCATGGCTCAGTGGTTTAGTGTTGACCTATGAACCAGGAGGTCACAGTTCAATTCCCAGTCAGGGCACATGCCTGGATTTTGAGCTGGATTCCCATAGGGGATGTGCAGGAGGCAGCTAGTCAATGACCTTCTCCCATCATTGATATTTCTCTATCTCTCTCCCTCTCCCTTTCTCTCTAAATTTAATAAAAAATATATTTTTAAAAAGTTGGATTATAATTTTTTGAGATACTTTCTAGTTATAACAGTTCAGTTAAGGTCATAATAAGAAATAAAATAAATTCTCACAATTGTTTGGGCCCTGGACTGGTAGATTTAATTTGCTCTATAACTACCTTGCCCCTTCTCTCTGTAGAAAAGGAAAGTGTTTACAGAATTGGAATTCTTAATAGGGATCATTACAATGACTCTCTCCTGAGTCATTGTTTTTTTGGAAGGCCCACATTTTAAAGGGTTTCTGATGTAGTTCCTCAGATTCCTAATATAGAGTCACATCTTAGTTCTGTAGTAGAATATGATGTGATTATTGTAGTAGTTAAATGTGATAGATATTAACAGATGAGAAAATGACTACAACATACCCATACATGCAGACATGCCCATACACAAACATAACATTTTTTAGCATCAGGAATAAGTGAAATGGTTAATCTTTTTAGTTTATGAATAAATCTCTTAGCATACTTTTTATTTTAACTGAATAACATGTGCTGAGTTCTTAATGCAGTTAGAGAGGGCATGAGCTCAGTTCACACCTTCTTTTCTTATCAGTCTTTGTAAAGGAGAGGGCACTTTGTAGGAAGGAAAATAAATGAGCTGCCTTGGATTTACTCCATGCAATGAAGTACAGTGATCTATTTCATTTCTCTATAGTTATTTTGGAAGAATACTTAAAATTTGGTGAATGTTCTATTGTCACTTTTTCTTTGATATATTTATACCACTTTCCTTTCATTTTTATAGTTAGGAATGCACTTTAAAGAGTCCTGTAGCCCAAACAGGTGTGGTTTAGCAATTGGGCATCAACTCAGGAACCAAGAGGTGGCAGGTTAGATTCCAAGTCAGGGCTAAATTCCCAGTGTAAGGCAGCCGATCAATGATTCTCTCTCAATATTGATGTTTCTATCTTCTCTTCCTTTCCCTTTCCCTCTTTGAAATATATATATATATATATATATATATATATATATATATATATATATATATATATATATGAATAAATAAATAGAGTCATGTAAAAGCTGTTCATTTTGTGTTCACTTGATAAGTCTTAAACCTGGGAGGCTACAGAAAAATAACAGAAAATTTGGCGAAACAATGAATTAACTATGTAAAGGTAAGGTTGCACTAAGATTTATAATAATGGTAACTGCTCTGAATGAATCCTCACAACTGTATCAGCTGAATTGCTATTTTTGGCTTTATTTTCATCCTAGGAAGTCTGATTTTTATGTCTGATCTATAGCAGTTTCACTTTGCAACATCTCTAATGTAATGAAGGGACAGATTACTTCATCCAGCCAATAAAGTGTTTGGGATATTAAGCATAAGTGTGTGTTATTCATAGGATAATAAAATCATATTAAGTCCCTACTTGAAGACAATATCTGCATTTGTAAAATGTATTTATTTGGTACAACGTGTTACTTTGGATGAAGAAAGCTCTAGCTACATAAATCTTTCATTGAGTACTTTTAGGACATTCTAGTCTTGGAATAAGTAAAGACTTATTGAGGTAGACCAAAAAAGGGGATATTTCTGATGGCTTTTGCAGATACCAGTCACTTGATAATTTTGAATAAAGCAATTATTAAGAACTTTTAGTAGAAATGAAAAACTATAATTTAAAACAATATTAAATTGTTTAAAATGTATAAAAATAGTAAATGCACAATTTAAAGTGATACTTTTAAATTTGATAATAAAGAAAATATAAATATTCTTAGAGCCTTTTGGTGGCTGACAGGACAGATATAAAACTGTTATAACTCTTCTTGATTTTGATGATGTTCTCCTAAGTCCTTTACTTATATATGATTATTGACTCTATGGAATGAATGTGCCTTAAATGAATAGAAGTTTCTTTGTCCAAAAATAACTTCAGAGTCAAACTAATTCCATACACAAGGTGGGAAACATCATATTTTCAAACTTGACAGAAAAAAAATAATTACATTGTGATAGTGGTAATTTAGCTGACATTTTTGGCTTTAAAAGGCTTTTTTATCTCCATTCGGTAAGGAAATGGTGTCCATTTTGTGCTGACTGGATAGAGAAAATTATTGGTGAATGCATCTGGAATTATCGATGATAGTTATGTATTGTGAGAGTTGTTAAAAGGAGACCGAATCAGGGGGACTGAGTTGAATATTTTCTCCTAGTGGTTCTGCATTTTTCTTTCCTAACCATCCCCCTTCCTTGTTTTGCAGAATCTTTAAGATCACAGGTATGCACTGATTTAAAGAATGTTGCTGAAAAGACATTTATAATAATTTGTGATAATGAGGCAAGGAAAGCATAACATAAGGTATATTTATCAATCCAGTAATGTGCATTTGCCTTGATGTGAGAGAGGGAACTGGAACTTGAGGCTGACGCCAGGCTGTATGAGTGCATGTTAAAAAGGTTGGCTTAATTCTTTAGCTATCAAAAGTACTCTCAAGCCTCCCCTTCTACACTTCTGCTTCCATTTTTGGAAATTATTTTCATCCCCGTCTCCCAAAGATTGTGCAGTTCTTTTAAAGCTTTAATTCTCTCTTTTTTCCTTTCCCTCCTATACTTTTCATGTGTTTCAAACCCAGTTCACATTTGCCAATTACTGGACATAGCTCTTGGAATGCCTGATTTTGCAAAATTTGCAAATTTGTTTCAATTCTCTTTATTGAATTTATTGTCTTGTTAAAATTTCCAATACTGACAATATACATAAAATGCAAGCCCATAGAGCAGGAACATATGAGACACTAGCTCATGCATTTGCAAAAATAAAAAAAAAAATGTTTAATGAATCCTTAAGAGTGAGAAGACATTCTAATCATTACTGGGGGGGGGGGGGGAAGCAAGTCTATTTCATTTTTAGAGGAGCTTAAGTAGAAAGATTTGTGGAGCTAATATAAGGCAAGGTAATAAACCATGCACTAAACATGTCAAGTATTATATAAACTCTAAGTATGCTTTCTAATACTAAGAAATGCAGATGCTATTAAATGTTTGTTAAATAGTCATTGCAAAATTTCAAAAGACCAACTTGGGAATCTCATCTTTAAAAAGTCTGTAAGGATTTTGTCAAATACTTTTAAGACAACAAGTATTTCAACCTGAACTTGAATTTGCCTGGTGGCGAGTTCAAGCTCAATGGACATTTTTTAAATGTTTGATTTCAGTTTGTGTGAAACTGCAAAGTGGCTGGATAAAATTCCACATTGTCTGGTAGGTAACGAGTCTGGGCTGGATCAAGTCTTGTCAGGTTCAGATTACAGTTGACCTTATCTTTAGGGTCACATTTTCCAATCCTCACATCACTTTACAAGCTTCAGTATGCATGAAATTATAAAACATGGAGCATGCGAAAATATCTTCCAGGTTGTTTTTGTGGCAGGAAAGCCCAGAGAAATAAAGGAATTTTCAGCCCTTTGAGTTTTATTACTTTCTGAAGAAAGAAAATTTGGTTAGGGTCAGTTTTCAAGTTTAACAGTTCATCAGCCCGTAATTGCACTCATTATTACTGTAGCCAGCTTTATATTGGAGTTTGATTAATAACGATATGCACTTCAGTAACGCTTTCCATTAAGTGGCACTAATTACTCCGTAACTGCTGTTCGACAACCAAGCAAGTGTAACTACGATGTCATTTTTATGGAGCCAGATTTGCTCATAAGGGTACTTTGATAATGCTAATGTAGGAATGAAGTAACTCAAAGTGTGGTGCCAAACTTACTATTACTTTAAATCCTTTAGACATTAAACCATGCCATTCTGAGGTTCTTATTGGTAGTAGAAGCTTTTGA